>CM076577.1:230377701-230515201 GCA_034641835.2 Pinus albicaulis | reverse complement strand
TGTTGAAAAATTTGTATCTGAAGTAGTGTGCATTAATATATGATGTCCTTGTATCCATTTTCTATTTTTTAGAAATTTCAAACTATGATACTGAAATTATTGTTATTTTTAAATTCGTTATTCATCGAAAAATCAACATATATCTTATAACAATATCCATATAAATTAAATTTTGATTAGTGAATTTGTGTATGTTGTTTGGATTAATTTGTTATATCATCAAATTTTGCATCTCTTCATTATAATATTTAATCATCAATATATTTAATCAGTGGTGTAACACTTCACAACAACATTGGATGATGTAATAGAATAAATTAAAATTTAATTTATTATATATGAATAAGGAGATATTTCTTATACAAAATGGGATAGTTATTGGTAAACTCTTGTCTTTCAATTGGGACACTATGTCATTACATTAAACAAAATGCTTTATTTTCACAGACAATTATTTCAAAAAATACAACAACTTGCATTGATATCCAAATAGATCATCATTCTTCGTTGGAATTGCTACCAATGCCCGAGCTACTTCCATGACTTGGGTTATTTGGAAAAATGTTTTGTTGATTGCATTGATTTTTTTTTGTCTTCTTCAAGTTCAATCTACAAACATAAAAATAAAGTGTAATGAGTGTATCTACATTGGTGATAATAATGAAAATTGAAATAAATAATATACATCAATATAAATTGAATAGCAATGTACCATAGCATGAATTGACTCATGAATTATACACATTCTTTCAAAACTAGATTGCATGCCTTCTTTCAATAACTCTTATGTTGGCGCAGTTCCATACTTTGTTTCTTGGAAGTTTTATACCCCATAGTAAATCATAGATTTAATATAAAGTATTTTTTGTTCTATTCATTATAAACTTACAGAAGTAAAATAGCATATAAACTTACAAATTCCACAATTAATTTTTGATATGCCAACATATACTTACAACCCATATTTAACCCAATGTCAATCAATTTTTCTAATGGCTCTTCTTTGTATGTCAGCACTTACTTGAAGGAATTCAAGGATGGTTGTTATAAATAAACTTAAAATATACAAAAATGAAATATTAAGTTGTTATGAGGAAATATTAACAACTACTCACAAACTTTAATATCAACCCTTTTCTTCCTTGTCATCTCGTTTTATGAGTTGAATGGGTTCCATTTTGTTTTCTTTTCTACAAGAAAATACTTGAAAATGAATATTTAATGCTAAATTATTTGTTTATATGTACCTAATAGAAAATTTAAATTAAAACATACATTTGAAGCACGTTGTTGTTGAGATGGCTCCTCCTATGATGCAATTATGTCCATTTCATTGACCATATCCTTATACATTTTTTTGTAAATTCCTACTAGCGTGTTTCAGATATCATCTCATTGATCCTTTGAGATTTACATAATCTTCCTGAAAAAGTAAGAAACTATTTTTATATTGATATATGAAACCTAATTATAAAAAAAATGATATTAATAAATGAATGTTTTGTAGTAATATATACATATAATTATAGAAAAGAATTTTAGTTAGGAATATTACTTTTTGAATTATTATTTTTTGTTGTTGTATGTTTTTCTATTGCAAGTCTAATAGGTCTCATTGACCATTGCTCTGGAAATGCTTCCTATAGTTTAAATATAGCTTGGTTCTTGGAATCAATGGTTTGATTTTTTTATTGTAAGTGGAAACACTACCAGGAAAAGACCCTCTAGCAGATGTTTTTGAGGAATCCCTTATAAAAATAGCCCAGATATCCATTTGTAGCGTAGGTCACTAGAGGAGGTTGGTGGGTGGAGGTTTTCGCAGACACTTTTTTTACGGTGCATTTGTAATCCTAACACGCACCAATGCATTTCATATAAATCGAATCGGTGCATACTATCAAATGGCGCACTGAGACATTGTGCGCTATGTACAAACCAGCCCAGTGCATCTCAGTAATCCAACGCACCAGTGTGTACTATCAAATGGCACATTGGGACATTGTGTTCTCTGTACAAACCAGCCAAGTTCATCTCAGTAATCCAGTGCACCACAAAATAATTTTGGTGTGTCATTGATACAATCACCTAGTGCATCTCATAATCAAGCGCACCGAAAAAGGGTTAATTTTTAAAAAAAAATTACCGATCGTAAAAAACTTCATTTTTACTTGTTACAGTTCTCTAGACCTCTCAAGCACTGGTGTGATTTTTTCTTCTCTGAAGCCCCCTACCATCAATTCTCCCATTGCCCGCATTGCTTCCATCCATTGCTCACTGTGTGGAGTTCAAATTTTCCAAAATGGTGGGAAAATTCTTTTTTTAGTATTCCTCAGCAAAGATGTCTCCTCAATGCGCAAATGTGCAGGTAATCTACTTGTTTATCACCAAATTAACCTTTTAGAGAATTAATTTCTCAAATTGAGTTAAAATTTACCATTTAGAAAAAAAATATGTGTGGTGCATTTGAGTCATTTGGCTTGCACCATTCACGGTGCTGCCTATAAATTTACAGGCCGCACCGCAAATAATGTTAATGGAAACCGCACCAAGTTCCAGTGTGATACCAATAAAAAGTGCACCATTTTAACACTAAAATAGTGTGGTGCGTGTCAGTTGCCGGCCGCATTGACCATTTAAAATTTTTAAAAATAACACTCTGTGTACATTTGTACAACGATGTGGTCGTTTACCGAAATGCACTAGGAATTATGTACGGCTATCAGGCAGTGCGTTGACCAAACTAACCGCCTCGGGGTGGATATTTCGGTCAACACACTACACAAAAAATATTTTCTATTTTCACGATGCGTGAAATTTTTTCATGCACACAGTGGGAGGTGCGTGATATACAGGTACGCATTGGTAGCGGTGCGTGACTATTTTTTTGGGTGCACCGAATGTTTTTTTTCAATAAAATATATATATATATATATATATATATATATATATATATATATATATATATATTTGATTTAATAAAAAAAAAATTATTTAATATGTGAATCATTTAGTGACATCAACGGAGAGAGGAAAGGCAACAACAAGAGCATATGGAAGACCATTATAACATGATACAGTAGTGGGAGGCACGGGAGAGGGAGAGAATTTTGTACCCTCGCCCTATTATGGCACCCACCCAATTTCTCTTATGGGAGGTAGGCTTCCTTAAGTTCTACGACAAGGATACATCCTTGAAGGGGCACAATGGGCTATTAGGACAACTGATCTACAGGTGGGATGCCCACCGACAGCTTTTTGGGTCGGTCCTGACCAGTGGTACGAGCCCACTAAAGAGGACATTTATTTTATTACTGGCCTATCTAGGAGAGGGCAGTATTTTCCCCAGTTTCCATATGTCCCCATCGATTATGTAGGAGAGAGTTGGTTGGCGTACTCCAGAGATACATTAGGGACAATATACTTTCTCTTGCAAATTTTTAGGTGTCTAGTGGTCAGTTACATATTTTTTCGTTTGGTCCAGAGGAGGTGAGGTGCCTCTCACTACTACTGATGACCATTTCACACTATACTAGTGGCGGGGAGTGCATCATTTGTCCTCTTTTATTTTATGTTGATTATTTACTCTAGACAACACGACTTCTGATATGGTTTTCCATTTTTTGTGGCACTTTTGGATAGAATTAGATAGATGTCATTCACTGGCATGTGGGAGGTTGACCTTCCCTTTTTCTTTAGAGTTATTTTGTTTATTTTTTGAGAGGTTTTCGGAGATCTTGCCTACTTTTTTTCGCCAAACTTGTAGGCTGATGTTACATGTATGAATGTAGATGTGGGGCTAGATGATGCCCAAGAGGGGCCTGCCCCACTATCTGGCCTAGATATCTAGTGATGCACTAGCACTGCTAGCCAGTGTTGATGATCACATGTTCATGATGGTGTCATGTCCATACGCGGGTTTGGATTGGCGAGGGTGTACCAACATCCTCTTCACACAAGATGATCCACCGAATGCTAGAGGTAATATTAGTGTTTTATTTAAATTAATATAGTTTCATTTTATTGTCTTAATTAATTATAATAAAATTTATTCTAACACGTTATTTAACTTGTTTTATTAAATGTTTAATTAAATTATCTAATTATTTTTGTGTACTATATATTTTGTAGATATTGGCACATTCGTTGGGGACGTGATTCCACCCCCACCAAATGATCATGTAGATCATGACGAGGAGATGGCGGAGGTCGCAAATCAGGGTGATAGACCTAATCCTCAGGTGCAAATACCTGTGGCCATGCGGCATAGGGCGGACATCCGATTCAGGATGGAGTTGGGCGACCGAATGTGTCGACTCCTGGTTGATGAGGGAGTCCACCCTGCTACAATCCAAAAGATCCATTTTGTTTGTATACTCACAAAGGAGGGACATTCCATGCGATATGATGAGCCTTATGTTTCATATCGTCGAAGCATCCAGGCTACTGGCAGCTAGGAGGGATAGTCGCCATGGAGATGTGCGATAGAGCAGCTCATCAGATTATCATGATCATGAGGGGAGTGATCTTCATTCTAGTATTCCACCTCCTCCTCATTCACCTCGCACCGGAGATGAGCACCTAGCATCTAGTCCTAAGAAGGCATCTTCTGAGCATGCACCATCTCAGTAGGCACCTAGTCCTGAGCAGACATGATCGACTGGGCAGGCACCTGATCCTGAGCAGGCAAGTCCATTTGAGCAGGCACCATCCACTGAGCAGGTTGCACCATCTCATCACTGAGGCACCTCCTTAGCAGAGACCATCTCATCAGCAGGCACCTCCTAAGCAATCACGTCCATCTGATCAGGAGGCACCATTGATTGAGCAGGCACCTTCAGTTGAGTAGGCACATCCATCTAAGCATGAGGCACCATCGACTGAGCAGGCCTTGAGTACTGCTTATAGTATTGATGTAGTACCACCAGATATTTGACATTTATATGCAGTTCTATTATAGTTGTATAGTTTTGACATTATATATATATATGGTGCATGTATTTTATGTTCACGTTGATGTACTTAATTTACATGTTGGTGTTCATCATGATGTGTATATTGTTAGGTCATGTTAGATATGTTGATTTAATGTGCTTGCAGATAGATGTGTATGTGATAGCATTTATTTGACATGAGATGTATATTTGATGTTTTTTTTGTGATGATGTTATACAATGCTTGTGTTTTGTTAGATGTTCATGATCATGATGATTAGATGATGATAGCGAATTTGAATGTGTATTTTAGAATATGATGTTTGTATGATGGTTATCATGATCGTGATGTTTATTTTTAATATTAAATCATGATATTTATTAAATATTATGTATTGGTAATTGTAAAATTGTGTAATTGTAATTGTAATTGTATGTATCGTGATTGTAATTGTAATTCTAATTGTAATTGTATGTAAAATTGTAAAATTGTAATTGTAAGTGTAATTGTAATTGAAATTTTAATTGTAATTTATGTAAAGTTGTAATTGTATGTAAAATATTTGTAAAATTGTAATTGTATTGTGAAATTATAAAATTGTAATTGTAATTGTATGTATTGTCATGTTTCAATTTTATTAAAATTGTAAAATTTGTAAAATTGTAATTGTAATTGTATGTATCATGATTGTAAATATAATTTTAATTTTAAGTGTATGTAAAATTGTAAAATTGTAATTGTAATTGTAATTTTCATTTTAATTGTAATTGTACATAAAATATTTGTAATGTTGTGATTGTAATTGTAATTGTATTGTGAAATTGTAAAATTGTAACTGTAATTGTATGTATTGTCATGATTCAATTTTATTAAAATTGTGAAATTTGTAAAATTGTAAAATTGTAATTGTAATTGTATGTATCGTGATTGTAATTGTAATTTTAATTGTAATTGTATGTAAAATTGCAAAATTGTAATTGTAATTTTTTTCAGCAGAAAAAACATCTGGTATATATTGGTGTACCAATACAATGTCCAAAATTGATCCTTACATACAATCATCAATACTTAGTGTCTTTCAGATTCTGAGATAAAGTAATTCTCTGTACAAAAACTTCATTTTCATGTGTATGAGATTCAACATGTTGAAAAAACTAGTATCATATATATTGAACATATGCTCAATAAGTCTATCATTATAAAAACATGTAACTTCTCCCTATTCAGTCCATCCCAAGATTTCGTGATCTTTCATTCGTAGTCCTTTTTTTCATCAACTTGTGCTTTCCCTTTGGTAGTCTTCTTAATCAGCGTATGAAAAAGAAAGTTAAAGACTCTAATATCCATAACGGTAATTAAAAAACATAATATGTGCCCATACAGTTAGCCATTGAATATCCCTTTTATATACTGTGTCTGAACCCTCTTTGTGAACTCCACATTTTCATTTCTATGGTCAAGTGCTCAGAATACTTTGACGGTGCCCCTCGCCCCAGTGCCTGTGGCTTAAGATAGTTCATAGTGCATCTCCACATAAATACCCTTCAGACCCTTCTTCGATAATCGATCAATTCTCATGTTCTTCTCCCTATAGATATGAGTAAATTCAATGCAGGAGAAGGATCAAACCAATTCTGAGATCCTATCCTTCCAAGAGGATAAATGGAAAGGAGCCAAAGAATTTGTATGGTTGAGATGATCAATGAGGATCTTTAAGTTCCTGAATATCCAGATATTGTCGATGTAAAGTTGTTTAGTGAACCATAGCAGGCCTCATAAAGCAATAATATCAGCCCTTGTGTTGGTCCCATGACCACCAAACCAATTGATTTTATAATGGCATAAAGGATTGATCATAAACCAAGCTCCGCACCCACACCTACCATTTTGACCTACCTCGTCGAAGAAACTGGCTAGATAATGAATGTCGTGTGGTCGCATCCAAACAGATAAATCTCGAGGAGGCTTTGGTTGAATTCTCATTTCCTCCCATGTCTGTATGATTTGTGACATGATCCACATAGGTGAAGTGTGTTTGTCCTCAAATATTCTCAGGTTCCTACATTTCCATATCCTCCAATGAATGACAAGAGGGATGACCCGGAAATCCTTTCCTTTTGAAAACCACAGTGTGAACATTCAGAAACAATCTGATAGTCATGTTCCCTGAAATTAAAATGACTGCATAAAAGGTTTTTGACCTCCCTTGTGAATACACAATTTTAAAATATGTGTTGATTGTCTTCCCCTTCATTCATGCACAGTTCCAAATTCTTGGTCCAATCTTACCTCTTCGCATGAGGTTCGACCAATTTAATTTTTTATCCTTCCAAATGCACCATAAGAAAATGATAATCTTTAATTACGTCTTCACCTTCCACATCTTCATGAACTAGCACATATCAGTTTGTCCACATTGAAAATCTATCATCTCAGAGTATGTATCTTGTGTGCTAATGTGTCCTTCTTGTAATCTTCCCCCACAAGTAATTTGGTCACCACCATTGATCCATCCCCATCCCATACTCCTAACAGCATCCATGTATCTTGTTCAATCAGAGGCCAGAGTACCCTGTAGTCCCAAATCTGCAGCTTCTTTCCATATAGGTGCCCCTTCCTACCAATGATGAATGACCTAAGCTAGAAGGAAAATGCCTATGTCATGGAGGTAGTTCCCCAATTGTTCCATAAATATGATTTCCGTAGGAAATCCCCGAATGTTTCTTTCAAAAATCATAATATTCTAACCATTTCCAAAATTCCATTTGAGATTCCTTTGAAACAAAGGCCAGAGTTTCTGGAAACCCCTCCATATGTGTGACCCCTTATCATAAGTCCCCCAGCCCATAAAATAAATATCTTCCATTTCTTGTGTTCTCAAGTATTTAAATCTAATGATATCTCACCAGATACCTTGAGTGCCAAGGCATCTCCACCTTGACTTCATCAATAGCACTTTCCCAAAGTAATCAATATTTAGGAGGCCCCATCCCCCTCGATCCTTAGGCACAGTGAGTAGTTCCCACCTAGCTATATGATATTTATTTTCCTCCTTAACTCCGTCCCAAAGAAATTTGGTCACAGAAGTCTTTATCTTGTTTAAAATGTCTTTTAGAATCATAAAAATATGGGCCCAGTAGATAGTAATCTATTACAGGATAGCCTGGATAAGTGTCATCTTCCCCCCCTTCGATAGCCATTTTAGAGACCATCTTTTGATCCTCTTGTGGTATTTATCTATGATCCACTGCCATTCTGCCACCCGTTATGCCGTTGGTTTTAGATGGGAACCCAAATAGGTTAATCCCTCCATAATTAATCTATTTTTTAAGTTGAATATTCTCCCAATCTATTCAATGTAGTTGATATCCCCCACAGATTAATATATGCATGATTTGTCTCCATTGCCAATCATCACTGATGCAGTACAAAATATTTGGAATATGTGACTAAGTCTCTCCCAACATTGTCTAATCAGCAGACCAAACATCATCACGTCATCAAAAAATAGGCTATGTGTGATCTCCCAACTTTGTGTAATTTTGATGCCCCGAAAGGAACCCACTTTCGTAGCCTTGTTTATCTTTATGCTCAAAGCATCCATAACAAGCAGAAACAGGAGAGGCGAAAGTGCACAGCCCTGTCGCAGGCCTCTCCCAGTTTAAAAAACCTAGAGGTCGATATGTTAATAAGAATGACCATCGATGTGTTGCTTACACATCCGATAACCCACTCCACCACGTCTATGTGCATCCCAATATTATGTAGAAACATTATAAAAAATTCCTAGTCCACTGATCATATGCCTTAATAAGGTCCACTTTCAAAATTACAACCTTTGTTTTCATGTTATGGACCGAGTGCAATATCTCCTGAACCATAGCCACCACATCATGAATAATACGATTCTTCAGAAAAAGAAAAAAAAAATCCAGGGATATATGTCTATATAATACCCCTTTAATTCTTTCATCAATTGGTTTAGATGTGCTTTTGTATAATGTATTACACAGTGAAATAGTTTTGTAATATTCGAAAGTCGATGAGCCTTTCTTCTTTGGAATAAGGGCGAAAAAGGTAGAGTTAATCACCCCCAAGATTTTACCTTCCTTTATAATTTCTTCAACCATATTAGTAAGGTTCTTCAATAATAAATCAGAGAAATGTCAAAAGAAATCTGGGGTCCATCCATTCGGACCCAGACTCTTGTCTGGTGTGAATTATTTCAGAATTCCCTCCACCTCCTCCATACTAACACACTTTAATAATAAGTCATCATCATTAGACGAAAACATCAGGGGATAATCATTTACTGCCCATATTTGAGCCTCCACAAAGAAACCCTCTCTCGCCTTATAAAAATGATCAAAGTATTTTACTGCCTCTATTTGTATCTGTTCAGTAGTATTGAAAGAGTGTACATCAATCGATACATTCCATATGTCATTCTGTAACTTCCTTCCATTTGAAAAAGAATGGAATTATTTTGTATTCTAGTCTCCCTCTTTAAGCCAGATAGCCAGGGTTTTCAACCTCCATGTTTGTTCCTGAAAGAGAAGGATCCAAATTTTTTCTGATTCAATTTCTTTAATTCTTTCCCAATATTTTTCTAACAAAATCTTGTTTTCAATTTTTTCCAGTAATGTACTCACCTCTCCAGCAATCATCTCCAATCTGAGTTTCATTTGGCGCTTCTTGCCCCTCTCCCATGTCTAAAAATTTTGTTTTAAAATTATCAGGGTGTTAGATAGATATTCCATAGGAGATGTCCCAGCCTCCCTGCTATGTGTCTTAAAAAAATTTCAGATCAAATCATTAAATTCATCATTAGCAAGCCAAGCCCTATCGAATTTAAATGGACAACCATGCATCTTATTTTCAAATTTCCACTCTAATACAATTGTTCGATGGTCGGATATGAGAAGGGAATCCACCCATGCACTTACCTACCCCATCTGAACAGCATATCTTCCTGAACAAGAATCTATCTAATCTCTTGGCAATGTAATCATCTCGATTACGTCCATTATATTGATTTGGGCCAAATTTAACCAGTAAGATATCCTTCAGGTGAGAATCTCCAATCATATCACCAATGAAATCTGACAGTGGATCCAAACGCCCCGTGCTGCCCCAAATATCCTTGCCATTAAGAGTATAATTCAAATAACCCACAATGATGGAATGTTCAAGAGTGATAATTCCACACATCTCCATTCTATTCCAAAAATAATACCTGTTATGGTATGGAGCATATAAGTTAGCCAACTTTACTCTGTGAGAGTGTCCACGTAGATGACCATATAATATAATACCTCCAGAAAAATTGAAAGCTTTGAAAGATGCCCACCTCGGGTCCCAAAGCACAACCAGTCCCCTGTATCTCCCCTCCGTGTCCTTTGTAGCCATGTGCCATGTTGGAAACATAGCACGAAAAAATAAATCGACTAGTTAGTTGATGTCATAGTTTCCTGAATGAAGATTAGTCTCGGGTCCAATTGTCGATAAAACTCACACAGAGAAACAAACTTATCTCGCTCCCCCAGTCCCCAAATGTTCAGTGAGCATAAAATCATCATGTCACCTGCTTAGAGGGCTCCAATGCTTAAGGACCCTATCCAATGCAAGAGTGACCAGAACATCTCTAAATTTACCACTGAGAGTATATGTGTCATTGACCTCTATAGAGATGGACTTTTACTTATGTCGAGGACGACCTCTCTCTTTTATAATGGTGACATTTGCAGCGAAGGTGGGGCTGATAACAATGGAAGGCGACACGGGCTAGCTAGTATGGACCATGAGAGGGGCCAATTTTGCCTCCAGAATGTTTAACAAGAAATTAATATCACTCCCTATCGAATTATAGGGAGAATTAAAGGCCACACCCATTAGAGAATCCATAGGCATAAGGGGTGAGGGTTCAGATGAAGGTAAATCAGACGAGTGATCCATATCAGTGAGGTGAGGAAGTGGAAGCATTATGTTTGACTCATCCCTCAATGATTGTTGTAAACCCTGCCCAGATACATAGCCCTCCTGCATTCCCCAAGGGAATTCAATCTCTAAATAGACCTACTACCCATATCCACCGAAAAATGCATCCCACCCAAAATAGACATGTCAAGAACAAGAGAAAATGAATAAGAGACAGATGAGTTCTTACCCAAGTTCTGTAGCATTTTTTTAGTGGATTTTCGGTGACACTCCATCTCCAACTGAGAAATATCATCAACTCTCGGCATTGGACCATCAACCATTGTCATTCTCCCAAAATCCACTTTACGCCAGTTTCTACAATTCCTCATCAAATGACCTGTCTAATGGCAGGAGTGACAACAGAAGGGAAGCTGACAATAGTCAATCCATTGTCTGTGAACTCTATGTTCCCATTCCAGGTCAATGAACGCTGGAAGACCACCCAAGAATGAAATATCCACCGGTATCCAAGCCACTCTTTTATCAAATACACCCAGACATTTCGGGTCTACGAAACGACATGTGCCGATGTTGTTTATAGTGGATGTTATAACCTACATTGACCAAAATTCTAGAGGGAGGCCAGGTAATTTGACCCATACCATATGATTCAAAAGGGTTTCCTGCATTGGGATAAAACCTATATACCAACGATTAAGGGCGAGAAAGCACCTCTCATGCACCCAGGTTCATCGAAAAACCTCCCCCACATCTTTCTCTTTCATGAAATGAAAGCTCCACCATCCATTTTGTAGTCTACAAATATTAGGTGGGTATCCCAAAAGCTTTTTCTAGGCTTCTGTAAGCCATGGTAGTAGATCGACCTTACACATTTTTTCAAAACACCAGCGGCCTACCAAGGCCCGAGTCTGTAAGCTTTCTACACGATCTGACATAATATCATGTCCAAAACTCAATAAACATCCCTCCTCAGCTAGTTTAAAATTCTTGTCCCGACGAGATGCTCGGCTCCGATGACCACCACCCTCACTATGAAAATTATGTCCCACCTCATTCAGGTAATAGGATGGCAAAAAATTTCCAGCTGAGACGTTAGCCTCCGTAACATTCATAGAATGAAACCCATTCTCTCGTGAAGATGGCTGAGGTGGTAGATTTCCGTAGAGTGAATTAAACGACGCACCACCTTCTGTCACCTTCACCGCATGCAATATGGCCTCTGTAACCTCATCGCCATATAATTCCTCTAGATATGATGTCAGGCATGCCATGTGTCTTTAATAGGACTGTTCTGGATGCAATCGATGCTAGATGGAAAGTTATAACAATCCTTCAAACATTTAAGGAATAAATGTTGATCCCTAAGGTAAGTACCCCCTAGATGAGATGGATGTCAGGGTAGGTGTGATGGAGAGAATATAATATGGTTTCTCCCCTCAAAAAATTAAACAAAAAATTCTATACCATATGTAAAGGTACCCCTTCCACCGCCCACCAGGCTAGTCCCATAAATGTAGCTATCCAGCATAAATGAGAAATGTCCTAGGTCGTTGATGGGTCGCCCTCATCAGGGTTACTCAAATCTCCTACTCCCGAACAATTTGAATCCTCCCGTAAACATTCTGTGGGTTACTGGGAAGAACAGAGAAATCTCCAGAGACAAGAATTCAGCATTACCATGAAATCATAAGAGTCGAATGATTGAAATCCATGATTGGAATAGCCTCCATCCAGCCTCAAATAAGCACGCAAAAACTTGGAAAGACAAGTTCATTCACAACAGCAACAGAGGAAACATAGGCATTGGCCTACATTCCACCATCGATGACAGACCTGAACTTTAAAATCTTTACAAGGCTTCGCCCATGGGATGATATGATTCCACTTCTCCCACAAAGTCGATAAATGTAGCAGTCGTGTGACAAAATTCCATATCCCACTCCCCATTAATCATAAATATCATAGATGAAAACTACAGACTATGTATATGTATGAGGAGATCTTTGACTCATACATCATATACTCCACACCAAAGCACACTACAAACTATGGAAAATACAAATAAAAAACCAGTGTGGCCATGTTCATGTGCAAAGTGAACCATACCTCTAGAATTTGCAACCAGCTTCGGCTCCTTTGAAACCCTTCCATGTGTGGATTAAGAAACGCAACCCATAATTGAAAGAGTTTATGATTGTGACTCTTTTGACCCAATCCATTATGATTCCTTGCACCTCCACCGGATATTATCTAAAAATACATAATTCAGTCGAAGCAGTGCAGAGAGAAAAAGAGGAAATTATCGAACACCTTCTTCCCCAAAATTTGTTCGAACTAATTGTACGTAAAATTGTGAAATTGTAATTGTAATTGTAATTGTATGCAAAATATTTGTAAAATTGTAATTGTAATTGTAATTTTATTGTGAAATTGTAAAATTTTATTTGTGATTGCATGTATTGTCATGATTCAATTTTATTAAAATTGTAAAATTTGTAAATTTAAAAAATTGTAAAATTGTAAACTAATTGTCAATTTTGAACCATAACTACCGTAAGTAAAATGTATACCATACATATTGTTAAATTACCATAATTGTAAATTTGTAAATTTGTATGAATATAAATAATTGTAAAATGATAAATCTAGAATAATATGAATTTTTGTAATAAAATAAAGTTTAGAAAATAATGCAAATAAATTAAAGTTTATAATTATCATTATTTTATTATGATCTTACATACCAAAAATAACAATATACATTAATACATTTTTTTAAATTTGTAAGATATCATTCACACACACACACACACACACACATATATAATAGGGTGCATTTATTTAAGTAATGATATAGTGAAAAACCATTTAAAGCAATAAAGTAGTTGTATTATTTTAGGAATTGACATAAAAGAAAAGAACTTGATACAGTGCATTGCTTTCAATATCAACATAATTGCAAATTATCAAGTGAAATGATTTTAACATTAACATAATGCAAACCAATTAAATCAATATACATATTATAATGTTTGAAAAAAACGAGTCTTAGTTATAAGGTTAAGTCCTCTTCTTTATCAAAAACCCATCTTAAATAGTATAAATGATGAAATAACACATGTACCATATCACTCTTTGTTCTTATGATCAACCTCATTATCTTCCAGCTCACTTGGCATGATAACACTATTGTTCTCAAAAATATTTTTTGATCTAGGTTCATGTCTCAATATGAACCACCAATCCCTATCCAACACGTCTGGATAAAAAAACACATGGTTGTAGTGTTTGGGGAAAACATAAGGCTCCTTAGCTTCATCCCACATCTTTCTAGAGTTGATACATATCAGCCTACTATCATGATCCTCCTTTACATTATTCCAATCAAAGGTGTCCGACCACTTGCACCTAAAAATAAAACATTGGAAAGAAGAGAAGTCCACTTCAATAATCTCTTGTATCTTTTCGACGTAACCTAACATCCCTCATGCTAGGTTTTGATCACGGTGGCTAGCTTTATTATATTTATCGAACTCGAATTCCACTCCACAGTCTTGTATCACATGTCCATCATCAGCATTTTATGTGTGAAAATGGTATCCATATGCCCACATATATGGGAACAAATGCACCTATAAAAAAAGTTTAAAAAATTAGAGTTCCATGTGTCTAATAACCCAACTGTTAAATTATAAAATATAGATGTTACATTTCAAAGGTTCATTATTAAGTTTAAAATGTATGTAAATATATTATTACTGAATTGTTGCACCCAATCCCTACGTTTAGCGCATCCTCTTCAGCACGTGGGTAACGATTGGTTACACCATATTTCTCTCTGACTTGGTCAGCAACCCAAATTTTGGGGCATATAATTGGCATATTTCCTTTTAAATGATTGGGATAAGGCATGCTTCTACCATTCAACCATATGAATTCTTTCCTGTCACTACCCCATTTCATCCTCTTTTGTTCGTACAATGCGACCCATGGTTGTGTAACTTCGGAATTGTAAAGAACAAATTTATTGATTGCTTCAATTTCTGCATTCACTAATGAAATCAAACCGACATATAGTACATATGAGATTAAAATATACATTATATCGAAGTTCAATGTGAATATTTACTTTGTGTAAATTTGAAAAATTATAAGTCGCTTACTCTATATCGAGCTCCTTTTTCCATTCGTTTGGAGCAACTCCCCTTCTCTTTTTTCTTCATCCTTTCATTGTCTGAAATCACCGCACCTAGTATGTTTTCTATCTGCTTGATGTACTTAGTAGATTAATATAAAGACTCATATGATATGTACCCCTCTGCCATAGACCCCTCGAGTTTTTCCCTTTGTCGAACAAAACCTTTCAATTTCTTCATGTACCTCTCTAAGAAGCACATCCAACGACAAGAAACTACCCCAACTAATTCAACCTCATCTACTGGGTGGATTAGAATATGAACCTGCAATTCCATGAATTTTTTCAGTAGTTCCTTCTCAAACATACAAAAAAATCTCAACTACCTCTTGATGCCACTATGGAATTCTAGCCACATGAATCTCCTTTGATGTGATCCAACTTATAAATTCAAATAATTTAGATATGGCACGTCTTAGGTCTTGGGAGAAGTCATGTTTCACACACCCATGCATGAACAAAGGATAATGACACTACAAAATTATAAACACATGCAATAATATACAAAATTAGTTATGTTTTATGATCCCATGGGATAAAATTTATTAATATAACAAATAATAAAATCATGATTTTGACATTATACGTACTCTTAGAAGATTCAAATGGTCATGCAATTTCAACCCCAACAAATGGTCTTCCACAGTGAAGCAGCACCGTAGTGAAGACCCATATGAAGATGACACCCTCACACCCATTATAACTTCCTTTGCAAAATAAAGTTCATATTTTTTTTAAATCCATGGGACATCACCTTCTTTGAAATACCAATTAGAGGGACCATCCTCTAATCCTGTACTTTCTAATTGTCTTGGCCATTTTTTCTTTTTAGTTATTGAAGTAATAAGATCTTTCCTAACAACCAATGTGTCAATTTGTTCCTATTATATGTGCCTCCATAAAGAAGATGAAACATTTTTAAATATATGCATGGGATCTAATAAGTGGGTAATCTTAAGATGCTCACCATATGGGAGGTTATAAAAGATAGATTTCCTTTTCATCCCAATGGGTAATTTCTCAACATAGGTGTCGAAGAATTCAAGATCATCGAACATAGGCTCCCCATTTGAATCAAAAATTTCTATGAACTCCTTCTCCTTCTCTCTCTCATATTCTCTAAGCCATTTAGTTGGTGTCACTATTGCGGGCCTTTCAGTTCTCTCTCGTTTACCATTGAAAGAGGATGTTTCTCTTCTGTATGGGTATTCTTCTGGGAGGAGTACCCTGGAGCAGTCATACACTGGTTTTCGTAGGTTGTTGGACCATCTAGATTTCAGAGAAGGTCCACAAAATTTACATCCATAATATCATTTTGTCACAAGATCTATGAAATTATTGTATACAATATGAATTCCACGTTAAATAATATCATGAAGATCAAAACAATTACAACGAATTAAATAATTAATATGCAAAAGAATATTGTTACATATATAAACAAATCAATAAACATGTAATTTACCAGAGAAAACTCCTAATCCTGGATAATCATGTGTCGTGTAAGCACATATGCCATACAAATTAAAACTCCTCTCTACTGTGATGGGTCTTGATACATCATATACATGTATCCCATCCTATAATTCCTTCAATTCATCTACCAGTGGTTGTAAGTAGACATCCATATTCTTCACTTGTCTTCTACTAGGGACTATGATAGCCAACATAAGATGTTCATTCTTCACGGAAAACCATGGGAGGATATTTTTATTGATCACTACTAGAGGCAAAATAGAATAGTTGGTATTCTGAAGGGAACATGGGTTGACGCCATCCATGGCTATGCTGAGTTGTAGACTTTGTACTTTGTCCTTGAATTTTTCAGGCCATGTATCCTCTATATGCATCATGGCTATTGAATATGTTGGGATTCGCATAACTCCCAAATCACTTCTACGTGGGCATGCCGTCCCAGCAACATAGATAATTATTTGCAACGAAAAATCTTTTGAATCCTTGGGATTATAGGAATGTGCCTCAATATCTTAAAAGGAGGACCACATGATTTACCCTTCTTTTTTTATTTATCATACCTATCACGCCCACATTTTGGACATATCTCTTTGTCTACATATTCTCCTCTATATATAATACAATCATTTGGACATGCATGATATGATATGTACTCAACACCCAACATTTTCAACAATGTATTTGCCTCTTCATAACTACCAGGAAATACATTATCACTTGGAAGAACCCTGTCTTTGAATACCCTGTAGTTGGTCATGGACAATATTAAATGTACAATGCCCATAATTATTAACGTTCATAAAATTGACCATTTGTAATGTTGATTGTGTGACAAGATTTCTCAAAATATAAGGGAATTGATGGTCAATTACCTCAAAATTTCTGAGAAACATGCATTCGACAAGCCAAACTTTTCTTTCAAGTTGTACAGTAACATCATTTTCCCCAAGTGGGTAGACTTTGATTGGCTTCCAGGTCCAAAGAGAGGGGTGGTGGAAGCAAATTTAAAGCTTTAGAAAATTGTATCAGTGATATGAGCATCATCCCTTAGCTGATCATTGTTCTGGAATGCATCTAACAACATTATCTCCATGGCAGTTGTATCCCTTAATTAATCATCCATACCAACCTCTATTTAATTACCTCCATTTCCAGCTTGTGAAGGACTACTATTGTTGTAGTCATTCCTAATTGGTGAATCTAGACGTAGTGGGAATTGAATAGGTGGTTGATTCAACCAATCTTGGTATCATTCCTCTTTGAGTTTTTCTCTTAATTCGACCTTCACTCAATTTTACATTGTCATGGGGTGTAATGGAATATGGTATTTAGGTCGCTCATCATCACTAGAATCCTAATAATTTAAAAAAATGTATTTGAACATGATTAGTACAAAATCAATGATATAAATTAGTAAGCACGTCAATGCATGATTAATTGGTTTGACATTGAAATAATTACATTATACCAAATAATTATTACCATCATTATCCCAGGATTATGGCTAGAATATGGCAAGTTACAATTGGAAGGGTGAAGTGGTTGTCCATTTTGATCTACCAACCGCGTCTTGCGGTATGATGCTCCTAATAAGAGCTTCCGACTTTTTGGAACTGTTTGAATGTTTTGTGCATCTGAACTTGATTATGAATCTGCATGAACCTGCAAATTTTTATACAATAATTTTATTCAGCTGATTGACATGGATAAAAAATTAAATTCAATTAGATAATGAAAATATAAATAAAATATGAAGTAATTACATCTGGAGATGGACAGGGAGAACTTCGCGATGGACTTTCGAAAATATTATGGAATGAGCTGGATTTTGAAGAATTGTCCATTTGATATAATTATGATATTTTCTCCCTGCATTTGAGCAAAATCAACAATAAATTTTGGTGTACATACCTAAAAGTAATTTTGGTGCCTTAAAAAAGAAGTTATTGTTATTGGTGCTAATGTATTGTTAATAGCACTGGTGTGGTTTTATTACCGAATGCACCAGTGTTGTTAGTTAACAAACGCACCGAACATCAGGAAAAAAAAAGTGCAACTTTACTTTTTTGAAGTGAAAAAAACGTAAACTGAAAAATGAGTGGCAAATGATTTTCGAAAATCTAATTTCATAAAAAATTTCTTAAATAGTAAAATATATTCATTATTTCATTATTTTTGCAAAACATTTCAGGGAGGTATTTGCATGAGAGACATACCTGGAGCAAGAGAACACGAGAGCACTATGGAGCAGAAAAACACTTTCGAACAGCAACACTATTCATAGAATCAGAATTTGAAACATCTGGTGATTCACACAAAAACCCTGTAGTATAGTAAAATTGTTAAATTTTATAGTAATAATTTTTTTTATATAGTTTCTGTTAGATCTAATACATGCATTGTAAAACATTTAAATTTTACTATGAATTTTACTAATAAAATCATTTGCAATCTCTATTCCTATTTACATTTAATTAAAATTCAAAGAAAAAAATCATTCTAATGTTAAACCCTTGTTTCTTCTTGTTTATGTGACTTCACAATTAAGGCTTTTCGTTTTAGATTTATAGGGTTTGTATTATGATATATATAGGTATATGACATCTAACCCACGGGACCACTTGCAGAGTCAGATCCCAATCCTTGTCATCCCTTGCACAATTTTTTTTTAAAACAGTTTGTGTTAATAGCGTGCACTGTTTAAAATAGCGCATTGGTCTGCAATTATAGTATAGCGCACCAGGTGCATATTGACAAAAAACATTATTTGATAGAAACATTTTTTTATTAATTTATGTTTATGTTAATCAGCACTCTAGTATTAATATAATGCACCGGGTCTCCTATTGACAAGGAGCCCCATACAGTTTTTCTACTATATTGGCAGTGCGTTTATAAGAACCTATCACACCGTTTTCGGTGCGTAAGTTGTGAAATTCGCACCGTTTTCTTGATTTTATTTTTTTAACCTTAAAAGTATGTGATTTATTTATAAAATATACTAATGAATGGTACATGTTTTATATGATAAATAAATGGCTGACAAGATTTCAAGTAACATAAACACTGATAGCACATCTAGAAAAGAAAAAAAGGCAAGTTCCTTGTAAATTCGTTACAAAAATTATTATTTTTAAACTATATAAAAGTTTAACTAGTATGTATTGTTTAGTGTGTATCACACAGAGCCACAAAATGATGAAGCTCAATAAGATTCTTTATAATATAAGACCATAAGAGTGTAAAATCTTGATGGAAAAATTGCAGAAGGATGAATCCGGTGAATGAAAAAGTACTATCGATCCAATATGAGTTTCTTTTTTGAATTTTCATTAATAATATACTTAAATATATTAGATAACATGTTTCAAATAGTCTATTAATTCAAATATGTTTAATGTTCTACGGGGAACAACGGTGAAGAAAATGAATGTTGTTCTAAGAGAAGAAAAAAATAGAACATGCAAGTGAAAATGAATTTCTCCTTAGCTCATCTAGAGTGGTGCTGGAGGTTAACGAAAGGGGGAAAAACTTTTACAAAACTTTGAGGAATCCAATGGAACAAATTTATAGACATTATTTCCACTTACAGTACAAAAATCAATCCAATGATTCCCAAAACCAAATTTTATTTAAACAACAGGAAGATTTTCCATAAAATTGGTCAATGAGACATGTCATACTTTTAATAGCAAAAGAGTACAACAAAAAAAATAAGTATTGAAAAAGTAATATTCCTTTAAAAAAAAATTCTAGAATTATATGTATATATTACTACAAAGCAATCATTTATAAATATCACTTTTGTTATATTTAGTTTCCATATATCAATATAAAAATTAAATAGTTTATTGTCATGTTACTTTTTCGGGAAGGTTATGAAAATCTCACAGGATGAACGAGCTGATATCAGAAATATGCCAATATGAATGTCCAAAAAGGTGTACAAGGAGATGGTCCAAGAAATGGACATAATTGCATCGAACGAGGAGCCATCTCAGATTCTCAACAACAACGTGCTTCAAATGTAATATGTAACCATTGAATTTTTTGATTAGGTACAATAAATAAATAATTTAGCATTAAATATTAATTTTAAAGTATTTTCTTGCAGAAAAGAAAATAAAATGGGACCCATTCAACACATAAAATAGGACGACAAAGAAGAAAAGGGTTGATATCTATGTTTGTGAGTAATTGTTATTTCCTTATAACAACTTAACTAGATTTCATTTTTGTATATTTTAAGTTCTTTTACAGCATTCATCATTGAATGTCTTCAAACAGGTTCTAACATATAAAGAAGAACCATCAAAATAATTGATTGACATTGAGTTAAATATGTGTTGTCAGTATATGTTGGCATATCAGAAATTAATAGTGGAATTTGTAATTATCTATCTTGTTTTGCTTAGCTCCATCTATAATTAATAGAAAGAAAGAAAAAAAAATTGGTATATTAAATCTATGATTCGTTATGGAGTATAAAACTTGCAGGAAACAAAGTATGGAACTACGCCAACAAATGAATTGTTGAAAGATGGCACAAAATTTGGTTCTAAAATAATGTGTATATTTCACAAGTCAATTCTTGATATGGTACATTTCTTTTCAATTTACATTGATGTATATTATTTAATATTTCAATTTTCATTATTCTCACCAATGTATATACACTCATTACACTTTATTTTTATGTTTGTAGATGGAACTTGAAGAAGAAGAAAACAATTAACAATGAACAAAACATTCATCCAAATAACCCAATTCATTGAAGTAGCTCGAGCAGTGACAGCAGTTCCAGCGAAGAATGATGATCAATATGTTTAGATATCAAATAAAGGCATTATATATTTTGAAATATTTGTCTTTGAAATTAGACATTTTGTTTATTGTAATGGACATAGTATCTCAATTGAAAGACAAAGGGATACCAATAATTGTCCCATTTTGTATGACAAAGAGTGTCTTATTCATATATATATAATCAAATATGTTTTAATTTATTTTATTTCATTTTCCATTATTGTTGTGAAATGTTACACCATTGATTAAATATTATAATGAAGAGATGCGAAATCTGATGATATGATAAACAAGTTTATCTAAACATCGCATTCAAATGCACTAATAAAAATTTAATTGATATGAATAATGTTATAATATATGTGTCGACTTTTGATGAATAATGACTTTTAAACAGTCACAATAATTGCAATGTCACAGGTCGATGTTTCTAAAAAATAGAAAATGAACACCAGTGTGTGTGTATGATATTGCGCACTGGTGCATTTGTTTGATACTACGCACTGGCGTTGCTACGACCTATGAGCACTACACAAAATACAAATTCCAATTAGAATGCTCAGTGCGCTTTCTCGACGACTAAGACCCGGGCAGATAGGCATTGCATGCACAGGTATGGTTTGCCTTTAACGCGCCAGTTTGTTTTTATAACTTAATGGCCTGGTGCATTTTAAAACCTTAACGGCTCGGTGTGTTTTAACACCTTAACAGCCTAGTGTATTTTTACACCTTAATGATGCCAGTTCATGCACCTTCTATTAGCCTAATGTGTACTTGTAGGTGACATGCACTAGGATGTTACTAAATGCCCCAGGGCTTCCGAAATTCATTTTCCATCTTGACGCTTGGTATGTTTATAGTACCAGTGCGTACAGGTTAAATCACACTGATGTGTTCACACATGATGCGCGCACCGATGAGAAAAACATTCGTAAAACCTCTGGTCACCCAGTTTTTTTAGTTGTGTTGAAGTTCCATTAGAAGCTCTACCAAAACCTTCGTTACCAAAAACGGATGTTGTAACCAATTCTTTTTTGACAATTTTGGCCAATTTTATAACACTAAAAACCTCCTTTATAGCCTTGGCTAGAGGGTCTTTCCTTGTAGTGAAATTACGTCTATATGTGAGTTACACTATATGCCTTGTAGTTTTGTAAAATTTCCCCCCCTTTAATTAACCTCTGGCACCACTCCAATTGAGCTAAGGACTAATGCATCATCCTTTACATGTTCTTTTATTTTTATTTTCTTAAAACTACATTATTTTCCTTCGTTTTTTGTCCCTGTAGAACATTAAACATATGTGAATTAATAGATTGTTTGAAACATGTTATCTAATATTTATAAGTAAATTATTAATGAAAATTCAAAAAAAAAAAAATCACACTGAATAGTATTTTTTCATTCACCTGATTCATCCTTCTACAATTTTTCCATCAGTCTTTTACAATCTTCTACACTTAGATAAAAAATAATATTATCGAGCTTCCTCATTTTATGCCTCTTCGTGACACATATTAACCAATTCATATTAGGTAAAATCACATATAGTTGAAAAATATTAATTTTGTAAATAATTTACAAAGAAATTTCCTTTTCTTCTTTTTTGGATATGTTATTATTATGTCGATTAGTATTTTTGTTACTTGGCCTCTTTACAGACTTTTTTTATCAATATACAACATGTACCATTCAATACATAAGCCATTAAATATATTTTATAAATAAATCACATAATTTCCATCCAAAAAGAGGTTTGTAACTGGTTCTCTTTTGTGAATAAACATCTCTGTATGTTTAATTTATAAAACACACTGGTTTTTTTAATACCGACAACGAAAATTATTTTTTTTAAATAACTTAAAATTATGAAGGTGTGAGATGTAACGATAAAAGCACTGCCATTACAGTAAAAAACAAAAATGTAAGAAAATAAACACAATTTGTTTGGACTTAACGGTGTTATTTGTCAAAGGCATGCCAATGCGTTATATTACCATGGGCGCACTAGTAAACACTTTTCTTTTTAAAACAGACAAGGACGACAAGGTTTGGACTTGATTCAATAAGTGGTCTCCCTACTTTACATGTCAAATGCCTTATATATATTAACACAAACCCATTAAATCTAAAATTCCTAAAATGAAAAGCCCTAATTATGAAGTGGTAGAAGGAGTTAAACCCTAAGGTGAAATTTTACAGTCACATAAGCAAGAAGAAGAAAGGGTTTATGGTAAGTATTTTTTTTTCTGAATTTTAATTAAATCTAAATAGGAACAGATGTTGTAAAAAATATATATTAGTAAAATCAATAGTAATTTTTTACTATGCATGGTTTTTTTCTAAATTTTAATTAAATCTAACAGAAATTGTAAAAAAAATTATTAGTAAAATCAACAATGAAATTCGATTTTTTTACTATGCAAGGTTTTCAATAAATCACCATATCTTTCAAGTTATGATCTTCTGAATAGTTTTATTATTCCAAATTATTTAGCTTCTCCATAGTGCTCCCAGTATGTCTCTCTTACAAATATCATCCTTGAAATTTTGGGAAAAATAATGAAATATTGAATAGCTTCTTACTATTTAAAAGACTTTATGAAATTAGATTTCAAAAAATCAATTACCGCTCATTTTTCAATTTGAAAATTTTTCTTTTTTTCACAACATCGGTGATTTCACAGTAAAAATAACAGGTGCGTTTACTAATAACGTGCACCGATTAAGATAAATTATCGGTGTGCAAATTTTTTTTAATGCATTGATATGATATAATTCCTTTTTTATTTTCAAAATCCCTGAAATCAGTGTAATTATTATTTTAGTGCATCAGTGCGGTTATTATTTAAATACATCGGTGTGGTTAGTTTTACAAGGGAACTAATATGATTTAAAATTTATCTAAAATTTTATTTTCATATAAAATGGCAAATACATCTCAAATTATCCTTTACGATCCATCCACATGAGTTTCAGTAGTTCATAGTATAAATTTTCCGTTGAAAGAAGCATTTTTCTTGAAAAAAGGTTTGAAAACCATACTGAAATTCAGATTGTGGTTATATGGTTCTCAAAAATAATTTTAGGTATGTACAAAAAAAATTATCATTGATTTTACTCAAATGCCGAGAGAAAATCTCATAATATCAAATGGTCAATTCTTCAAATTCCAGCTCATTCCATATTGCTCAAAGTCGTTTGCGGAGTTCTCCCTTTCCATCTCCAATAAGTTCATATTTTATTTATATTTTGAATATATAATTGAATTTATTTATTTTATCCATGCCAATTTGAATAAAAATATATCCAAATTTGCATGATCTTGATTCAGAATTGAGTTAAAATGCAAAAAATATTCCACCAGTTCAAAAAAGTTAAAAGCTCTTATCAGGAGCAATATACCACAAGCAGTTGGTAAATGAAAAGGGCAATCACTTTGACATGCCATCTTATAATCGCAATCTTGGGTCAGTGATTTTAATAATTGTTTGTGTTAGGTCCCTATATTACTAGTGTAGTCCCTTATTGTTGTTAGTGTAGCCCCCTTATTGTTATTTTTGTACTTGTGACCACCATAACGTTATTATTGTGCCCTTAAATTATTATTGTTAGGTCGGCTAGGATTATATTGTGACCCCATGGAATCCTATATATAGAAACAGGATTTTTCATTTGTATCATCGAAGAATTGTTCATTTATGTAATGTAAAGGAGGTTTCCCCCTCGAAGTGGCTGATTTCTAAGGTGTTGATCTCTCTTTTCTTCTATTTTTGGAGTTGGTTCCATAACATTTGGTATCAGAGCTTTTAATTCTAGGGTTTTGCTGCTCCAAACAGGTCATCGTGGCATTTTCACTATAACTATTTTTCTACGAAGTTTCAGAAGTTGAAACTTTTACCACATGAAGACGAAATCTTGAGGAACTTTGTGTAAAAATTTTAGATCTTGTTTTGCAATATTATCGGATATATGATCTGTGGAAGTTAGGGTTTTTGTAGACTCTCGAATTTCATTTAAAATAGGTGATCTTGGGAAAATCGTCATAAATCTCTATATGAGCATCGGATTGGAATTCTGTAAAAAGTGGTTGAAATTCCACAGACTCTACTTTATTATTTATCAATTTCAGAGTCGAAGTAGGAAACAGTAACATGTGACACACCTTACAAGTTCGCTCTACAGAACCAATCCATAATTAGGTCATTGTGGGAGATTAGGCATAACTTTTCCTTGAAGCATCCAAATCAAGTCAAACCTATGGAATTCAAAATAATATTCAGAGCGCTACTACAGGACTAAATTTCATATATTGAAGATCCAAAATCACAGAGATAATTTGGTTTCAATATCGAGCTCCTCAAAAGCAAGAAAAAAGGTGTGTATTTGTTTTTTCAAATTGCATAAGTCTTGTTTGAAAATTTGGTTTGAATTTATTCCAAGGGCATATTGAAGCATAGATATCAGTATTGGGTTCTAAAATTCCCCCTAAAAATAATTCAACACCCATTAAGCCCTCGGAATACTCTACTATGACTCATGAAGAGGAAGAAGTGAAACATGATATATCACAATTACAAGGGCAAGTACGCCAAATTTTTCTCTCGCAAAGAGAATCAAAAAATGAAATGGAAGTTTTGAAGAAAGGCATGGAAGCCAAGATGGATGGTTTGAAGAAAGGCATGGAACCTAAGATGAATGGCATGGAAGCTAAGACGGGTGGCATCGAAGCTAATATGGATGAAATCAATGAAAAAATGAAATACAACATGGAAGACATGAAGAATGATCTAAAAGTAGACATGGAAGGTTTGAAGGAAGGTTTGACAAAGTTGATACAAGAAATTATTCCTAATGGAGAAAATATAGTAGAGGAAACTCATGATGATAACAAAATAAATTTTAATCGTGATTTCATAAACTCTAATGTTGGATGGAAAACCCACCATATTCCAAAGATCGATATAAGGAAGTTTGATGAAAAGGATCCCGTAACATGGATACTACAGATGGAGCACTATTTTTATCTCCATAATGTGCAAAACACACAAAAGGTACGCATTGAAACTTTACATTTAGAACAAAATACATTTTTATGGTATCGATGGCTTTGCTTGCGTAAAAAAATTATCACTTGGTCAATTTTTACAGAGGAAATGATAGCACATTATGAGGATACAAAGAGCAACACCTTCTTTATCCAATTGATAAATCTCAAACAAAAGGGTTCAATGGTGGAGCACATTGAAGACTTCCAAAAATTTAATATAAGGGTAGCTAATATTCTAGTGGAATACATGATTGATGTCTTCATAGGGACTTTAAAGGATAACATCCAACATGAGGTTCACATCTGGGAACCTAATTCATTAGAGAAGGCACTCAGGTTGGCAAGAAAAATTGAATGTAAAATTATGGTGACAAGGAAGCCTACCACTCACATTTATAAAGATGGAAGTGTTGCTACTCCTAGACTTCCACAACCTACAAGGTTGACACCACAAAAATTGGAAGAAAAAAGAGCAAAAGGGCTTTGCTACAATTCTAATAGAAAATACACTAAAAGCAATAAGTGTGCTGAGAAGAAATTATTTTACATAGATTGTGAACAGGAGGAAGAAAATGAACAAGAAACTTCAAAAGAAGAGGATATACACTAGGAACCAACCCTAGAGAAAGAAGAAATGAGTCTGACCATATCTTCTAATGCATTGGCAGGAATTACCACTCCTCAAACTCTCAAGATAGAAGGACATATCAAGAATAAAAATGTAATAGTGTTGATTGGCTTGGGTAGTACCCATAATTTTATTCATTGTAAGGTAGCCAAGGAATTCAATTTCTTCCTATACCCAGCACTAGAATGTCAAGTGATGGTTGCAAATGGAGGAACTATAAATTGCTTTGGAAAATTCCATAATATCAAGCTAACCCTGGGGGAATATTTATTGAATAGTCCAATGCTTTCCATTCCAATGGGAGGTGTTGATGTTGTACTAGGAGTACAATGGTTACAATCTTTGGGGACGGTAGCTTTTAATTTTCAAGAAATTTTCTTGATTTTTTTTTTGGAAGGAAATGAAGTTGAATTAAAAGGTATCACAGGGAATATGGGAAAGATAATAAACTCTAATGTCATGACAAAGCTTTTGAAAAAATAACAACGAGGTGTAATTTCACAATTATACTCACTAGAAGTTCCAACATCAAAATCATCTATTTCTCTAGATCTCCAAAAAGTCTTGGAAAAATATTCCATGGTGTTTGAAACTCTCAAAGGACTCCCACCTATTCATGATCATGATCATGCTATTCATTTGATTCCAGGAAGTGTTCCTACAAACATCTGTCCTTACAGATATCCTTATGTCCAAAAGATTGAAATTGAACGTATGATTGTAGAAATGTTAGAGGTGGTTATAATTCAACCAAGCCAAATTTATTTATCTGCTCCAATAGTATTGGTGCACAAGAAAGATGGATCATGGCGCATGTGTCCGGATTATAGGGAGCTCAATAAGCTCACTGTTAAAGATAAATTTCCTATTCCTGTTATCGATGAATTATTGGATGAATTACATGGAGAAATTTATTTTACCAAGTTGGATCTTCGTTCAGGATATCATCAAATTAGAATGAAGACTAAAGATATTCCGAAAACAGCATTTCGAACTCATGAGGGTCATTATGAATTTTTTGTTATACCTCTTGGCCTTACCAATGCACCTTCTACATTTCAAGGGTTGATAAATTCCATTTTCAAACCCTTTCTTAAAAACTTTCTGTTAGTATTTTTTTATGATATACTAACCTACAACAGGTCTTGGAAGGATCATGTTCAACATGTTGACAGGGTGCTAAAACTATTGGAGGAGAAATAATTATATACAAAAACCTCCAAATGTTTCTTTGGAGTAAAAGAGGTGGAATATCTGAGTCATAATGTATCTCATGAGGGTGTTAAGGTAGAACCTAAGAAAATTAAAGCCATTAAGGAATGGAAAGTCCCCACAACCATAAATCAGTTGTGAGGATTTCTTAGGTTAGCAGGGTATTATCTCAATTTTGTTAAGAATTATGGGAGAATAGCAGCACCTCTAACAACATTATTGAAGAAAGATGCATTTTCATGGACTCCTAAAGCAACTAAGGTATTTGAACATCTTAAAGAGGCAATGTGCCTAGCACCAGTATTAGCTATGCTAGAATTCACAAAAACCTTTATTATGGAATGTGATGCCTCGGGAAATGGAATTGGTGTTGTTTTAATGTAAGAAGGAAGACCCATCACTTTTGAAAGTCATCCAATCAAAGGAAAGTATTTAAAGAAATCTATTTATGAGAAGGAAATGCTGGCAATACTACATGCACTAAAGAAATGGAAACCTTACCTAATGGGAAGACACTTCAAGGTAAAAATTGATCATGATAGTCTTAAATACTTTTTGGAACAAAGACTATCTTCAAAAGAGCATAAAAAATAAGTCACAAAGATGTTGGGTTATGACTTTGAAATAATCTAGAAAAAAGGGAAGCTAAATGTTGTTGCAGATGCACTCTCAAGAAAGGATGAAGAGGTGGAAGCATTGCTTTGTTTCATTTCTATTATCCAACCAGATTGGATAACCGAAGCAAGGGATGAATGGAAAAGGGATGAAGAAGTGTGGACACGCATTCAAAAGTTACAGCAAGATCCTACTACATCTAATACATTTAGTTGGAAAAATGATTCCTTGTGGTACAAAGATCGCTTACATATTTGTAAGAATTCCCAACTAAAACAAAATATTATTTTGGAATTGCACACTTCTCCCTTAGGAGGACACTCGGGATTTTTAAAAACTTACCATAGGGTGAACAAAGAATTTTTTTGGCTGGCCTTAAATCTGATATTCAAAAGTTTCTAGTGGAATTTTTGGTTTGCCGGCAAAATAAAGTTGAGACAATTAAGACCCATGGGTCTTCTACAGCCTTTATCCATTCCAATTCAATGTTGGGAGGAGATTTCAATGGATTTTATCATAGGTTTACCTAAGTCCGAAGGAAAGAGTTTCATCATGGTGGTAGTTGATAGACTTACCAAGTATGCACACTTTTGTGCATTATCTCATCCATTTAAAGAAAGTACAGTTGCTACTGCATTTATGGAAACAATTCAAAAGCTACATGGAAACCCAAGGATTATTGTAAGCAACAAAGATCCCATTTTTACTGGAAATTTTTGGACGGAATTATTTTCCTGTTTGGGTACTCAACTAGCTCATAGCTCATCTTATCATCCTGTTGTGCTATACAAAAACCCCCATTTATTTTTTATAAATAGGGACCCTTTAAAAATAAATAGGAAATTCTTTTTATAATTTCCTAAAATTAAAAAACTTAGAAAATAAAAATTATGTCTTTTCTTTGAAAGTGCATTGCATTTTACTTATCTTATTTCAAAAAAGAATTATAAAACGTAAGATATGCATACTGTGAAATACGCTCGAAGCCTTCTCGACCAAATAATTAAAAAACGTTGTAAAAACATCAAAATAATCGTTTTATTCTTTCTTTTTCACATCGCACTTTAGTTAATCAATAAAGCCATAAGAAGCAAATGATATAAGTCATGATACCCACGGACCCGACAAGCAAATAAACTAGGAAATATAAAATCTTTCGCGATCACATCCACTTTAAGCAACTCGCATTGCGTGCAAGTTATAACATACATTCAAACGTTTTCTTATAAAAGTTGTGATCTGCGATTTGCACAGATCGCATTTCGCGGCCTTTAAAGATTAAGCATAACGAAATATTATAAGGAATGATTGTGAATTGTGTATTAAATGAATTCAGAGTGTGAAAACAACTTATGTCATATCAAATGGAATTTAAGATCTTAACGGCTTTAAAACGATTGATAGATCTTACGTGCGAGGCCATGTGATATATTAAATTAGGAATTATGAAAGATGATTGATAGATTGACATCTTATCACATGCATTAGAAGTAAATGATTGATTTACTCTTATAAGACTCCTTATATGTTAAATTCACTTGGCTCTCAGGAAATCAATTATTTGGTTGAAGAAGTTCAAAATGAGCAAAAGAGGCAAGGAAATCTCTCAAACATCATCCACAAAAGACGCAGGTATGTCTTCATTATTTTCAAACACTATCTGCAACAAATATTGTGGCAATTCGTCATGGGAGGCAATGTACAAACTCTTTGAAGATGAAGGACCAAGGGTGATAGAAAAAGTTTCTACTACATGCACTGATTCTAACTCTGATGCAACCCTTTTTATGTTGCATGCTCGCACATTCACAGAATAGCAACGAGACCAAAGATTATTCCTTATACAGACATGGTTAAGTGGGCAATTGATCACTTAAACATTGAAGATAGAATTTTCAAGAATTCGAGAGGAGAGATTATGGGTTCTTTCAAAGCAGAGGATTTAGCAGCAATGTATCATCTACCAACCCTGCAGCAGAGATACGACAATAAGTATGTGCGGACTTTCAAAGAAAAACATCCAGATCTTATCAAAGTCATCCATGAATGGAAGGACAATGAAGGGAAATTGAAGCAAGACAAGTCTGGTACGTACCCAATTGCACAAATTCCTAATCCTTATTGTTATGCCACCGGTATGTTGTGTATAATATTTTCCAAGCCTGATAGTACTATATTTTCAAGAGATTGGGTTCCCCTAATTAACGAAATTGTCAATTCTTCAATCCTAAATTGGGTATACATTCTATCCAATTACCTATCTAATCATATCACTGAATATAGGAATAAAAGAAGTGTTTCGATCAAAGAAATACCTTCGTTTTATATGCCTGAAAATGTCATGGATGCCATTTGTTTTACTTCTAATTTTCCTACCATGGGTTGGAAATGGACCACCAAAAACCCTACCCCAATTCATATCTACCATAGAGAACACTAGGATTCCGAGTTCCACTTGCACTTCTATAAAATCTGCTACGGAGCCATTTTGCCCATGCATCAAATGATTTTCAACAAAAATGCCCCAAGGGTTTCTGAAAAATCCAATGTAGATATTCTTCCCGTAGCAAGATGGTTTGCTGAAGAAAATTTCACATATATTAGAGTACTTGGGAGTTATACTTCTCCCCATGTTTTACCTAACTATGTTCCGGATAAATTACTTGAAGAAGAAATAGCATATCAACTTGTTAGCGGTGTCACAAAGCAGTTAAAAGATGGTAAAAAGGCTATTTGGCCTACTTTCCCTCTACAGTGCGGCACCTTTGCTTTGGCTAATATTGGCCATACATACAAAGAAGTTCCCAAGATTCAGTTGTTGAAATTGGCATTTATGCCAGGAAGATTATATGATCCCAATGATGTGATTAAAAATTACATCATGGAGCTAAAAATGAAGCCTTTTGTAAAGGAAGAAGATAAATTTGATGATTTCTTCCAAGGCATGGAAAATTTCTCTAATGTTATCAAATACGTTTCTAGTCAATTAAGTCAAGAAGATGTTGAAGCTTTTCAAGCATATAGAAACAACAGACTAGAAAAGATTCCCTTGAATATGTTGACTATTGAAGATGAAAAACACACTCCAAGTGTTAGTATAGATGATGAAATGAAAGATATATCTGAAAATGAATCAGGTCAATCACAACAGCAGTCTGATAATTCGGATCAATATGAAGAATCCGAATCTAAGAAAGAAAATTCATAAATTGACCAAATTCTTCAAGAAATAGAAGTGTTGGAGAAAACAAAGAACAACGGAACAAAATCAAATTCGGAAACAGTTCAACATACTCATAGCATGTTAGATCAATCCAAGCCCTCTCAAGTAAAATATCTAATGAATTACTGCGAAGAATTTTCTCAAGCAATAAAGATTTCAAAAGAAAATCCCAATATTGATCAGACATCAAGTTTTCAAACACCAGAACCTTCACAGAAAATAGTTGAAACTGTCAATCCACTACAAAGAGTTCTAGCAGTGCATGACCAGCCTACCCTATAGATCAGATAGTTCTACAAAATGAAGATATTCCATCATTAGACATTTTCTACAGTCCTAGCTACAAATTTGTGGTTAAAGGGAATAAAAAGAAGGATTGATGAAACAACTTCAAAACCAACAGATGAATTAGTTGATGTACTTTGGAAGGATTCCTCAGATGATCCCACTAAACATCTAACCAAGTTATCACAATATGCAGCAGCATATGCCACTTCTACTGTTGATAAAGCTACTGAGGTTATTTTTGAAACAAAAGGAAGCCAAAGTACAAGAATTAGAACAGTTGCTAAGTGAAGAAAAATCAAATTCCATTGAGCAGATCAAAATAAGCACAGCTCAATTTCATGAAGATATTGAAAACCTCAAATTGAAGTCTCAAATAGAGCTTAATGAAAATCAAGCACATCTGGAAAGAGAAATGACTGAATTACAGAGTCAACCACAGTTAGAAAAATTCATCAAAGAAGCACTTGATGTAAATACTATGTTAAAGAAAGAACAAGAAATGTTTTGTCACCAAGCTTCCATGATTGATTCTTATTCTGATTCCAATAAGATAATGATTCAACAAATAGCAATTCACAAATTGGAATGTGAAAGACTTGAAAACAAAATCGAAGAACACATTCAGTGGAAAGTTTTAGACACAGGAAAACAAGCTAACTACCACAAATAGATAAGCTTCACAAAGAATTGTTATTCGCAGAATGGAGAGAACAAATTAATCAAGCAGAGAAAGCAACAACCAAGATGTCCAAGAAATCAAATGAGATTATTCATTCTATATGTGATCAATTTTTTAAAATAGAACTTCTTAAATAAAACACGTCTGATGTGTTTTCAAGAACAAGGGAAGTAGAATTAAAGTGGAGACATGGAGCAGATACACAAGACTAAATGATCAAAAAAGTTAATAAGTTTGATCAGGAAAATTACTGGAATTTTTTGATCAAACCTTACCATCAACATCAAACTCTTCAATCTCTTACAGATTCAGCAAAAAGATCTCATTCAGTAATCTCAAATGTTATTTTCAAGGGACAGATTCGGTCATGAATATCACATCCAGCTCAGCTTAAAGAAATGCTAGATATTTGTCAACTTCGTGATCACACTTAGAAAGAAAGGCGGGATTCGCAAAGTGAGGATTGTTAGTTCAAATTTCGTAGATTATTGTTTAAGTTAAGTTTTTAGAGAAAAGTTGTTTGAAACCTCCTCTACATTTTTGTAATAATTTAATTTTAGTTTATAGCTAGTTTAGTGTTTAAACCCTTCTCATGCATTTAGAGAAGGGTCCAGAATTTTATTGAGAACATTTGCAAAGGATGCTTAATTGTAAGTAAGTTTGTGAATGCCTTGATAAAGTAATGGAACACGGCCTTTTCAGTTATATATATCATTTTGTTGATCAATGTTGATGCACTTTTGTATTCTTTGAAATACTTATTGGTAGAAGAGTTGAATGTGGCCTATTATCACTGATCAGATGAACAGATCAGTACACATCTGGTAATATTATCATGTATGCTAATTATATTTTTGAATATTAGTGATAAGTCCAACTTTCATGAATTTTATATGAAATTTATTGTTTTTTATCTGAAATATCAGTTGCACTATTGTACGATATAAAGGTAGAAATTGGTATGTTTTATATATGATCATCAGATATATGCGATATATTTCTCATTTTCTTTTAATTGACTATTTTTTCAAGAGAATTATCTTACAAAGTAAAAATTCTATTAAATCTATGATTAGCTTCATCATCACAGATTGAATAGATATCATTTTAGATCACATCAAACTAGTATTATCCCAGGTTAGATTAAATTAGGCTTAAATACAAAGTTTTGCATTTTAGAATAAATTTGTTTTAGTTTTTAGTAATTCTTCATGCAAATCCTTTGAGAGAAACCCAACAATCAAACAAAAAACCCAAATCTGGGAAACTGGTCCCATTATATCCAGTCGGAGCCACTATCCCAAACAAAAAAGGATTTGTCTTAAGGTCCAGACCGGGTGGTTATCCCCCTTGTTGTTGCCATAGATTTTTGAGGCCTCAACATTTTTGGCACTAGAAGGAGGGCGACTATTAATGGAATATAAGTCTAAACCTAAAACTAGAAGCCCTCTTAAGATTTGATCTCCCCAAAAGCATTCTACAACTTCCCGATCACAATCTAGATCACCAACTCAGAAATCGGAAATAGTAAAAACATTCCATCATCTCCTGAAGTATCTCGACAGTCATCTACTTCAGAATTCACTCCTGAGTCTCCCGAAGTTTAGTATTTAATTCAAAAATTCAAAGGAATATTTATTTCTTATGAAAAGCCCATTAACCCAGAAGCTTCTGAGGAAAGTGTTATTTCTCTATTTAGAGAAACTAGTATATTAACTAGATCTAAAAGTGATAAACTTGGAATTCCACCTTTTGAATTTCCAATTGAATCATTTCGCAAAAAAGTTCCTATATCCAAATCTAAGTCAGATAAAAGTGAAGTCACATCAAATTTCCCTTTAGTTACTTCTTCACATCCTCTTATTCAATCTCCATTTTCTCAGTCTTCCATTTCTTCTACTCAAACAATCAGTGTTGTTGCAAGTAGTATTGTTCTAGTTGTAAGTTCTTCATTCATTCCACCTACTTCTGGATCTATTTCTATATCTTCACAAATTTCAAATCCAATTATGGCTAATTGACCTTGGATGAATCCTGGTGTTGTATTAATAGCCAACCAAAATCCTCTTCCGGATCAACCAGAAAAATGGTTACCTGAATATATTCCAGATGATGGTCTTCCCGCCGAAGAACATATCAAAAATTTTATGTTAGCCATGAATCTAAATGGAGTTTCTCATGAAGATATTTTAGTTAGATTGTTTCCTTATACTTTACAAGGATCTGCAGGATCTTGGTATTTTTCACTTCCAGCAGGATCTATTGCCGATTGGGAAACTTTTGAACAAGTTTTCCTTGCAAAATTTGGAAATGATAGAACTGTTGTATCCCTAATTAATGCTCTTTCCAATCTTAAAACAAATTCAAGGGAAAGGATCAAAGATTTTAACTCGACATTTAACAAGTTACTAAACAAAATTCGAACTACTTCCAAACCTGTTGTTGATGTACAAATAGAATTGTATATTTCTTCTTTGCCTTCTAATATAGCTATTTTTGTAGATAGAGCTAGTAAAGCTACCATTTTAGAGAACATGAAAGAAGCTCTTGATGTAGAGAAAAGAATCTTAGCATTAGAAAAACGTTCAGAGATAGAAGACAGGAAATCCAAGAAAGTGACATTTAGTCAAGATTCAAAAAAGAAGGTCTCGAAAGATCTATTTGATCTTGAAGGTCTTCAAAAAGTATTAAAGACTATGTCAAATGATATGATTGAAATAAAGAAACAGGTTGCTGAAACCTCAACCCCTAAAAAATCATTTCACCCATTTAAGAAAAACCCTTCGTCAATATCTCAACCTCCAAACGTAATTTCAAATGATGAATTCGATCAAGATACTGAAGATCCCTCATCATCTGAACAAGAGCTAGAATCTGAGAAAGAATTTGAATTAAATGGTTTATGGGATTTCATTCTTCCCACAGAGGAAGAAAGTGAAGCTATGCCTGTGTCTACAAGAAGTAAATCTTCTTCTGATTCAACTATATCAAATCAGAAACAAAAATCTCTCCCCACCAAGGAGAAAGCAGTAGCTAGAAAATCTAAAATTGTTTAGACAGATTTTATTCCACCAGATCCCAATACAACTTCTAAAACTTTGATAGTTTCAGATACAGTGGACTATAATATAGTTGAAGATATGAAAAAGACTAAAGCAAATATTTCATTACACGAAATGACCAAACTCAAACAACAACATAAAATGTTTCTTAGAGAACTCAAGGAAATTCCCATAGAACCTATACAACCACCAGTTATAGCACAAGCTTCTAAAGATATGGGAAAACATCCATCGTCTGCAAACAAAGTAAATCCTAATGATCTTGTTTTAATTGGTGATAGACCTATTTCACACACTCCTCCTTTACTTTTGACTTATGATATTTTCAACAAAAATGTTCATAATTGTCTTATTGATTCAGGAGCTTCTTCAAACATTATGCCAAGAACGATATGTACAAAATTGAATATTACTCCTCAAAATTCAGTTGTACATATAGTTCAATTGGATAGAACAATATTTGAAGTTATTGGAGAAATGTTGTTAGTGTCCATTAGGTTATCATCCAATCCAAAGGTACTTCAAGTAATTGAAATTTTGGTCACGGACATTCCTGAATTTTATGGTCTTATTCTAAGCAGGGATTGGTCTGAAAAGTTACATGGATATTTTTCTACTGATTGGTCACACATGTGGTTACCATACAATGGAAAACTAAATCAAATCAGAATTGAACGTGACAAATTCTTGAAACATACAGTCACTAAACTAGAAGAAGCAAATGAACCTGTAGCCTTCACCAATAATATCATAGGAAATTATTCATGTGAATCATTTCTTGGATCATTCAATGCTCAAGTTTCACCTTTTTCAATAAACACTTCTATTTCTCAAATTGAAAACTTTTCTCAAATAGATGCTTCTAGATGTGTTAATATTAGTAATCAAATTCCAAAACAATCTTTATTTTGGACTCTATACTTTGATGGTTCAAAATCAGAAGATGGTGCAGGATCAGGTTGCATTTTAATCGACCCACAAGGAGAGAAAACGATGCTAGCTTGTAGACTCAAGTTCTAGTGTAAAAATAATTCTGTTGAATATGAAGCATTGATACAAGGTCTGTATAAAGCTATAGAATTGGATGTTAAATATTTGCAGGTATATGGAGATTCTGAAATAATTGTTAGACAAGTCATAAATATGATTCATTGTATTTCGAGACATTTAAAACATTATCAAACCTTAGCTCAAAATCTTACTTCCCATTTTACTGCATTCAATATCTCCACGGTTCTTAGATTACAAAATGCAAGTGTTGATTTACTTGCTAATGTAGCATCTAGACTCATACCATCTGAAGAATTTAGCCCAGATAGACTTTCAATTGAGTTAATTTTTAGGCCTTCCATTTCTGACAATGTAACAAATTGGAGAGTATTTAATAATGATGTAGATATAGTAGACTTTCTTACATCAGACAGAGCTTATGAAGGTCAGATCATAGATGAACGTGAATATAATTCAATTCCCAAATCTGTAGTCAAAATGGAAGATCTCTATTATTTGAAAGATAGGTTTAAGAAGGTAACCAATTCAAAAACTCAAAGTTCTACTTTAAATTTTGAATTGAGTAATCTTGGTACAACAGAAAAACCTCAAAACATCAACTTAGGTCTTGGTTTAAAACCTGAATAAAGGGTGGCATTCATTAAATTGTTGAAAACATATAAAGATATATTTGCATGGGATTATTCAGATCTTAAGACATATGATACTTCCATAATTCAGCATACCATACCTATGATCTTAGATGATAAGCTTGTTCAACAAAAACTTAGAAAAATTCATCTGAATTTAGAAATTCAAATTAAATCTGAATTAAAAAAAATGCTCAAAACCAAAGTCATTTTTCCTGTTAGACATTTGAAATGGGTGTCAAACATGGATCCAGTTAGGAAAAATAATGGAGACATTAGGATTTTCATAGACTTTAGAAATTTAAATAAAGCTTGTCATAAGGACAATTTTCCCTTACCCACCATGGAACAGATATTACAATCAATTTCAAGATCTGAATTGATGTATTTTCTCGATGGATTTTCAGGATACACTCATATCATAGTATGTCCAGATGATAGATTAAATACAACATTCAGAACAAAGTGGGGAACATACGCACATCAAAAAATGCCTTTTGGACTGATTAATGTTGGTGATACATTTCAACGTGATATAGATATAGCTTTCAAAGGACTAATCAATAGCTCAGATTTTATATACTTAGATGACATTATTATTTACTATAAGCATTGAAATAATCACATTAATCACCTAAAAAACATTTTTGAGAGATGTAGAAAATACGATATTTCCTTGAATCCAAAAAAATGTTATTTCACCTTATCAGAAGGTAAATTATTGGGATTCATTGTTTCTAAACAAGGAATCCATATCAATCCTAATAGGATTCAAGAAATTGAAAATATTCCTCTACCACACAATAAAAAAATGATGCAATCATTTTTAGGACAAATTAATTTTGTAAAGAGGTTTGTTCCAAATTTTTCCCAGATCATCTTACCCCTACAATCGATGATCAATAAAAATTCAATTTTTAAATGGAGAAAAGAAGAAAGAAATTCCTTTGAGTTGATCAAAAAATCCATCATTGAAGCTCCCTCCTTAACAACTCCTGATTTTCTTAAAACATTTGTATTATATACATTTTCTTCTAATACATCATACGTAGCAGTTTTGACACAGTTAAATGATCAAAACGTTGAAGCACCGATTGTGTTTTTTAGTTCTAACCTTAAAGGTGTTGAGTTATATTATTCAGCTGTAGAAAAACAAGATTATGTTGTGTTTAAAGCTTTGAAACATTTTAGACCTTTTCTCCTAAAAACACATACTAAAATAATAGTACCTTACTCAGCAGTAAGGCAATTATTAGTTCAACGAGAAGTAGGAGAGAAGAGAGAAAATTGGGTTATCGCACTTCAAGAATATGATGTAGAGATACATCTGGCTAAAATTGTTAAAGGACAAGGTCTTTGCAGGATGTTAACTGGAGCCTCTCATTTACCAACAGAAGAAGATCAATCAAATGAAAGACAAATGTCCGAGGTAAGCCTAAACGATTCTCAATCACAATATGTTGATCTAAATTTTTTCTTGAAAAATGGATATGCTCCATTATATCTCAATTATACAACAAAGCGTGCTCTGAGACTTAAATAAAATAAATATCAACTCATAGATGATGTGTTATTTAGGAGAAATTATGATTATGTATTATTTAGATGTTTAGAAAAAACTGAAGTTGAAAAAGTAATGTAGGAATTACATGATGGAGCAGCTGGAGGTCATTTCGAAGGACACCACAGCTCATAAAATATTTCATGCTGCTTATTATTGGCCAACTCTGTTTAAAGATGCACATGATTATGCGAGAAAATGTAAAGTATGTCAAACTGCAGCGGGAAGAGAAATCAAAGTAGCATTTCCATTACAGCCAGTAAATATCCGACAACCATTTGAACAATGGGGGTTAGATATTGTAGGTGAAATAACTCCTAACTCTTCAAAACAGCACAAGTATATTCTAACTGCAACTGATTACTTCACAAAATGGGTAGAATCTATCCCATTAAAGGTGGTTAATACAAAAAGTATTACAGATTTTATTGATCATTTCATAATCACCAGGTTTGGCCTCCCATCAGCTTTGATATTCGATAATGCATCTTACTTTTCTGGAAATGCCATGATATAATTTTCTTTGAAAAGAGGTTTTAAATTAAAATATTCAGCTAACTATTACCCACAAGGCAATGGATTAGTTGAATCTACAAATAAAAACCTTATCAGAATCATTAAACGAACTATAGAACAAAATCATAAAAATTGGCATAAAGCACTATTATTTGTCCTTTGGGCAAATGGAATCACCCACAAAGCTTCAATAGGTACTTCTCCATTTGTGTTAGTTTATGGGAAAGAAGCAATTTTACCCACAAATGTAACAATACCATCATTTTCTTTAGTACAGTTTATTGATGAGAATCCTTCCTCTTCCCTTCAACTTAGACAAGATCAAATTCTTAAGTTGGAAGAAGAAAGAGAAAAAGCCAAACAAACTCATATACATCATCAAAAAATAATAAAAGCTTCATTTGATTCAACTTCTGCCAGTCCAAAGAATTTCCAAATTGGTGATTTGGTATTGAAGTGGGACAAAATGCATGAGGAAAAGGGTAAACACGTAAAGTTTCAAAAACTCTGGCTAGGTCCATTTCAAATAATTGAAGAAATAGGCCCATCAACATTTTTGTTGCAATATTTATCAGGAAAAAAGGATTCTTTGCCTGTTAATGGGCAAATTTTGAAAAATATTTCTCATAGGAGGTAATCCCTTCTATCCTTGTATATTAAAATCTTTTGTTTTTCTTGCAAAAATAAAATCTTGATTAGTATTGATAGTTGGCCTTTCAAAGAAAACCTCACATAATTTTCTTTTGATTTTTCTTTTTACTTATAAAAAAATGAAAATGTTGAAGAAGGAAAATCGAAAGATTTAGAGAGACAGATTGATTCTATCTTTCTAAAAAATGGAATTTCAATAAAATAGTTATTTGTTTTGATGAACTCTCATTTTTATATAGCGTGAATATTCTTTTATCAGTCCAGAAAAGAAACTTTAATATAGTAAGAAACCTTGTTGCAGAAAGGTAATTTAAAACTCGACATTATCATCTAGTATCTTAAAAGGACCTATGATTCATCCCATCCGTAAAATATTATAAGTTTTCAAAAGGAATTCAAAAGAAAATAAAAAGAGATGATTTGAATAAAAGCTTAAAGGATAATAAGTCTCATCACGAGCTTGTTTACGATGTTCATAAAGAAATAGTTAAACTGACATTACTAATACTGTCTACCAAAATAGTGTAATGACTTGAGATTATATCATAAAGACAAGGGGTCTCATCAAGAGCCAGCTTGATCAATTTAATTACTATTTGTGAATGGCATTTTCATTATTTGGTTACCAAGCCAAGACAATGGCTTTCAAGAAAATAAAAATATATAAGAGAAATTTTTCATAAATCATAATTTACTTATGAAAATTATGAGAAATACTGGATGGAAAGATGGATCATAGCTGGGTAAAAGGTAACCCTGCCAAAAGCTTAAACTGCCTATCGGATCAAAGGCTCTATCTATGATAAAAAGAGTAAATTTATATAAAGTTGATCTGCAAAGGTTATTTACTTTATCCTTTTTAAACTAAGGATTTATATATATTTTCATACTTATATCTTTATAGAGGAATTCTCACGAATAGTGAATAAAAGAAATTTTCATTGTTTGGCAAATATATTATTTATTTGAAATTTCCTTCCTTTAACTATTTTGTTTTCAAAAAGGTTCATAATTTTCAAAAAAATTATCAGAGACATCTAGTTCATCCAAGTGAATAGCCAATTGTTGTGTTATACAACAACCCCCATTTATTTTTTATAAATAGGGACCCTTTAAAAATAAATAGGAAATTATTTTTATTATTTCCTAAAATAAAAAAACTTAGAAAATAAAATTTATGTTTTTTCTTTAAAAGTGCATCACATTTTACAAATCTTATTTCAAAAAAGAATTATAAAACGTAAGATATGCGAACTGCGAAATGCGCTCAAAGCCTTTCTGAGAAAATAATTTAAAAACCTTGTAAAAACATCAAAATCATCGTTTTATTCTTTCTTTTTTGCATCGCACTTTAGTTAATCAATAAAGCCATAAGAAGCAAATGATATAAATAGTGATACCTGCGAACCCGACAAGCAAATAAACTAGGAAATATAAAATCTTTCGCGATCGCATCCACTTTAAGTTTTTTGCAGTTCGCATTGTGCGCAACTTATAATAAACGTTCAAACGTTATCTTATAAAAGATGTGATTTTTGATTTGCCCAGATCGCATTTTGTAGCCTTTAAAGATTAAGCATCGCGAAATATTATAAGGAATGATTGCAAATTGCGTATTAAATGAATTCAGCGTGTGAAAACAACTTATGTCATATCAAATGGAATTTAGGATCTTAACAGCTTTAAAACGATTGATAGATCTTATGTGCGAGGCCATGTGATATATTAAATTAGGAATTATGAAAGATGATTGATAGATTGACATCTTCTCGCATGCATTAGAAGTAAATGATTGATTTACTCTTATAAGACTCCTTATATGTTAAATTCACTTTGCTCTCAGGAAATCAATTATTTGGTTGAAGAAGTTCAAAATGAGAAAAAGAGGCAAGGAAATCTCTCAAAAATCATCCACAGAAGACGCAGATATGTATTCATTATTTTCAGACACTGTCTGCAACAAAGGCTATGGCAGTTCGTCATGGGAGGCAATGTACAAACTCTTCGAAGATGAAAGACCAAGGGTGATAGAAAAATTTTCTGCTACAGGCACTGAATCTACCTATGATGCAACCCTTTTTGATGTTGCATGCTCACACATTCACAGAATAGCAGTGAGACCAAATATTCTTCCTTATACAAACATGGTTAAGTGGGAAATTGACCACTTAAACATTGAAGATAGAATTTTCAATAATTCGAGAGGAGAGATAATGGGTTCTCTCAAAGCAGAGGATTTAGCAGCAATGTATCATCTACCAACCCCGCAATAGAGATATGACAATAATTATATGCATACTTTCAAAGCAAAACATCCAAATCTTATCAAATTCATCCATGAATGGAAGGACAATGAAGGGAAATTAAAGCAAGACAAGTCTGGTACATACCCAATTGCACAAATTCCTAATCCTTATTGTTATACCACCTGTAAGTTGTGTAGAATATTTTCCAAGCCTGATAGTACTATATTTTCAAGAGATTTGGTTTCCCTAATTGACGCAATCGTAAATTCTTCTATCCTAAATTAGGCATACATTCTATCCAATTACCTATCCAAGCATATCACTGAATATAGGAATAAAAGAAGTGTTTCGCTCAGAGAAATACCTTCGTTTTATATGTCTACTTATGTCATGGATGCCATTTGTTTTATTTCTAATTTTCCTACCATGGGTTGGAAATGGACCACCAAAAACCCTACACCGATTCATATCTACCATAGAGAACTCTAGGATTCTGAGTTCCACTTGCACTTCTATAAAATCTGCTACGGAGTCATTTTGCCCATGCATCAAATGATTTTCAACAAAAAGGCCCCAAGGGTTTCTGAAGAAGCCAATGTAGATATTATTCCCGTAGCAAGATGATTTGCTGAAGAAAAGTTCACATATATTAGATTATTTGGGAGTTATGCTTCTCCCCATGTTTTACCTTACTATGTTCCGGATAAATTACTTGCAAAAGAAATAGCATATCAGCTTGTCAACGGTGTCATAAAGCAGTTAAAAGATGGTAAAAAGGCTATTTGGCCTACATTCCCTCTACTGTGCGGCACCTTTGCTTTGGCTAATATTGGCCATACATATAAATAATTTCCCAAGATTCAGTTGTTGAAATTGGTATTTATGCCAAGAAGATTATATGATCCCAATGATGTGATTAAAAATTACATCACATAGCTAAAAATGAAGCCTTTTGTAAAGCAAGAAGATAAATTTGATGATTTCTTCCAAGGCATGGAAAATTTCTCTGATGTTATCAAATATGTTTCTAGTCAATTAAGTCAAGAAGATGCTGAATTTTTTCAAGCATATAGAAACAACAGGCTAGAAAAGATTCCTTTGAATATGTTGACTATTGAAGATGAAAAACACACTCCAAGTGTTAGTATAGATGATGAAATGAAAGATATATCTGAAAATGAATCAGGTCCATCACAGCAGCAATCTGATAATTCGGATCAATCTGAAGAATCCAAATCTAAGAAAGCAAGTTCAGAAATTGACCAAATTATTCAAGAAATAGAAGTGTTGGAGAAAAAGAATAACAACGAAACAAAATCAAATTCGGAAACAGTTCAACATACTCATAACATGTTAGATCAATCCAAGCCCTCTCAAGTAAAATATCTAATGAATGAATGGGAAGAATTTTCTCAAGCAATAAAGACTTCAAAAGAAAATCCCAATATTAATCAGACATCAAGTTTTCAAACACCAGAACCTTCATAGAAAATAGTTGAAACTGTCAATCCGCTACAAAGAGTTCCAGCAGTGCATGACAAAGAAATCATATCGGCCTACCCTACAGATCAAATAGTTCTGTATATTGAATATATTCCGTCATTAGACATTGTCTACAGTCCTAGCTACAAAGCTGTGGTTAAAAGGAATAAAATAAGAAGGATTGATGAAACAACTCCAAAACCAATAGATGAATCAGTTGATGTACTTTGGAAGGATTCCTCAGATGATCCCACTAAACATCTAACCAAGTTATCACAATATGCAGCAGCATATGCCACCGCTATTGTTGATAAAGCTACTGAGGTTAGAATATTTTTGAAACAAAAGGAAGCCAAAGTACAAGAATTAGAATAGTTGCTAAGTGAAGAAAAAGCCAAGTCCATTGAGCAGATCAAAAAAAGCACAGCTCAATTTTATGAATATATTGAAAACCTCAAATTGAAGTCTTAGATTGAGCTTAATGAAAAGCAAACACATCTGGAAAGAGCAATGGTTCAATTTACAGAGTCAACCACAGTTATAAAAATTCATCAAAGAAGCACTTGATGTAAATACTATGTTAAAGAAAGAACAAAAAATGTTTTGTCACCAAGCTTCCATGATTGATTCTTATTGTGATTCCAATAAGATAATGATTCAAAAAATAGCAATTCAGAAATTGGAATGTGAAAGACTTGAAAACAAAATCGAAGAACACATTCAATGGAAAATTTCAGACATGGGAAAACAAGCTAATCTACCACAAATAGATAAGCTTCACAAAGAATTGTTATTCACATAATGGAGAGCACAAATTAATCAAGCAAATAAAGCAGCAACCAAGATGTCCAAGAAATCAAATGAGAATATTTAGTCTATATGTGATCAATTGTTTAAAACAAGACTTCTTAAAGAAAACATGTCTGATTTTTTTTCAGGAACAAGGGAAGTAGAATTAAAGTGGATACAGGGAGCAGATACACAAGAGGAAATGATCAAAAAAGTTAATAATTTTGATCAGGAAAATTACTGGAATTTTCTTATCAAACCTTGCCATCAACATCAAACTCTTAAGTCTCTTACATATTCAGCAAAAATATCTCAGTCAGTAATATTGAATTCTATTTCAAGGGACAAATTCGGTCACGGATATCACATCCAGCTCAGCTTAAAGAAATGCTAGATATTTGTCAACTTCGTGATCACACTCAGAAAGAAAGGCAGAATTTGCAAATTCAGGATTGTTAGTTCAAAATTAGTAGATTATTGTTTAAGTTAAGTTTTTAGAGAAAGGTTGTTTGAAACCTCCTCTACATTTTTGTAATAATTTAATTTTAGTTTGTAGCTAGTTTAGTATTTAAACCCTTCACATGCATTTAGAGAAGGGTCCAAAATTTTATTGAGAACATTTGCAAAGAATGCTTAATTGTAAGTAAGTTTGTGAATGCCTTGATAAAGTAATGGAACACGGCCTTTTCAGTTATATATATCATTTTTCTTTATCAATGTTGATGCACTTTTGAATTCTTTGAAAGACTTATTGGTAGAAGAGTTGAATGTGGCCTATTATCACTGATCATATGAATAGATCAGTACACATCTGGTACTATTATCATGTATGCTAATTATGTTTTTGAATATTAGTGATAAGTCCAGCTTTCATGAATTTTATATGAAATTTATTGTTTTTTATCTGAAATATCAGTTACGCTATTGTACGATATAAAGGTAGAAATTGGTATGTTTTATATATGATCATCAGATATATGCGATATATTTCTCATTTTCTTTTGATTAACTATTTTTTCAAGAGAATCATCTTACAAAGTAATAATTGTATTAAATCTGTGATGATCTTCATCAGCAAAGATTGAATAGTTATCATTTTAGATCGCATCAAACTAGTATTATCCCGGGTTAGATTAAATTAGGCTTAAATTCAAAGTTTTGCATTTTAGAATAAATTTGTTTTAGTTTTTATTAAATCTTCATGCAAATCCTTTGAGAGAAATCCAAAAATCAAATAAAAAACCCAAATCTGGGAAACTTCTCCCATTATATCTAGTCGGAGCCACTATCCCAAATGGAAAAGGAGTTGTCTTAAGGTTCAGACCGGGTGGTTATCCCCCTTGTTGTTGCCACAGATTTCCGAGGCCTCAACACATCCCCAATTCGATGGGAAAACTGAGATAGTGAACAAATGTTTGGAAGGATATATTTTTGGTTTTGTATCTGATAAACAAACACAATGGGTCAAGTGGTTACCTCTGGATGAAAGGTGGTATAACACTTCCTTCCATATTGCAGCAAAAATGACCCCATTTATGGCACTTTATGGATATCATCCACCGTCCATCACATCATGTTTAAGAGAAAATTCTAAGGTTCAAGCAGTGGAAGATCACATCGAGCATCAACAACAAGTTCTCCAACTCTTAAAGGATAACCTAAATTTGGCACAAAATCAAATGAAACAACAGGAAGATCAACATCGTAGAGAGAGAATTTTTATGTAGGATACTGGGTATTTTTATGGCTACAACCATACAAACAAATGTCCCTCAAGGAAGCTAATAAGGATAATAAATTATTGCCAAATTACTATGGTCCTTACAAGGTGTTGCAAAAGATTGGTACTATGGCATACAAATTGGAGCTTCCTACTTCTTCTCAAGTGCCTCAAGTTTTCCATGTTTCATTTTTAAAGAAGGCTATAGGTGACAAACTTCTAGTTCAAACAATATTGCCAGAACTTGATGAGGAAAAAATCATATTGGAACCTGAAGAAGTCACAAAAACAAGAACTCGATAGTTACGAAATCGATCAATTTCAGAGTATCTCATCAAGTGGAAGAACTTACCCACTGAAGATTCTACTTGGGAGGATTACAATTTTATAGAAAAGCATCTAGAGCTACTCAAGCATTGAGGACAACACTTTTTTGAAGGAGAGGGGCATGTTAGGTCTCTATATTACTAGTGTAGTCCCTTATTGTTGTTAGTGTAGCCTCCTTATTGTTATTATTGTACCCCTGTAAGCCCCATATTGTTATTATTGTGCCCTTACATTATTATTGTTAGGCCGACAAGGATTATATTGTGACCCCATGGACTCCCACATATATAAAGGAGGCTTTTTCATTTGTATCATCTAAGGATTTTTCATTTATGTAATGTAAAGGAGGTTTCCCCTTCGAAGTGGTTGATTTCTAAGGCGTTGATCTCTCTTTTCTTCTATTTTTGGAGTTGGTTTCATAATAGTTTGGTATAATGTAATTTCAAGAAACCAATTGCATTGTGCTTACTAATATCATTGATGTACTAATGTTCAATATTTTTTTAAATTAGGATTCTAGTGCTGATGAGAAACCCACCTACCATCTTCTGGTGCACCCCACTACAATATCAAGTCGAGATAAGGTTGCATTAATAGCAAAAATCAGATAGGAAGCATACCCAGAATGCTTGAATCAACCGCCTATTCAATTCCCACTATATCCAAATTCACTAGTTAAGACTATAGAAATATTTTCTTCATCACAATTTGGAAATGGAGGAAATCAAATAGAGGTTGGTATAGATGATTACTTACGAAGACAATGGACTGTCATGGAGACAATGTTGTTAGATGCATTCCAAAACAATGAGCTAGGGGATGATGCTCACATCACTAATACCTTTTTCAAAAGCCTGAAATTTGCTACCACTGCCCCTCTCTTTGGACCTGGCGGTCAATCAAATTATACCCAAGTAGGGACAATTATGTTACTGTACAAATTGAAAGAAAAGTTTGGCATATTGAATGAATGTGTCTAGGAAATATTTAGGCAATTGACCATGATCAAGTCCCACATATTTTGAGAAATATTGTCACACAATCAACATTAAAATTGGTCAAATTTATGAACGTTAAATATTGACATTGTACATTTATATTTCCCACCAACTTTAATTTATTCAAATATAAGTTTCTTCTAAGTGATAATGTATTTCCCGGTAATTGCGAAGAGGCAAAGCGGTTATTGAAAATGTTGGTTGTTGAGTACATATCATATCATGTAGACAAAGAGATATGCCTGAAATGTGTGCATAACAAGTATGATAAAAAAGGGTATATCACATGGTCCTCCTCATAAGATATTGAGGAACATTCCTATAATCCCAAGGATTAAAAGGCTCTATCGTTTCAAATAATTAGCTATTTTGTGGGGATGGCATGCCTCACAAAGACGTGATTCAGGAGTATGTGAATCCCAACAAATTCAATAGCCATGAGGCATATAGAGGACACATGGCCCAAAAAATTCAAGGATGAAGTAAAAATTATACGACTCAACATAGCCATGGAAGGCATCAACACATATTCCCTCTAAAACACCAACTATTTTGTTTGTCTTGTAGTAGTGATCAATAACAATATCCCCCCATGGTGGTACTTGAAGAATGAACATCTTATGTTGCATCTCATATTCCCTGGTAGAATACAAGTGAATAATATGGATTTCTACTTACAACCATTGGTATATGAATTGAAGGAATTATGGGAAAGGATAAATGTATACAATGTATAAAGACCCATCACAATAGATAGGATTTTTATGTTGTATGGCATATGTGCTTACATCACACATGATTATCCATAATTAGAAGTTTGCTCTAGAAAATTACATGTTTATTGATGTGTTTATATACGTAACAATATTGTTTCGCATATTAATTTAATTCGTTGCAATTTTTATGATCTTCTTGATCACTAATGTTACATGTATACAATAATTTTGCAGGTCTTGTACCAAAATGGTATCATGGATGTAAATTTTGTGGACCTTCTTTGAAGGCTAGGTGGTCCAACCACCTATGAAATCCATTGTTTGACTACTCTAACATATTCCTCCCACAATAACACCCTTACAAAAGAGTAGCATTTGCTTTCAATGGTAAACTAGAGAGAACCCAAAGGCCTGCAGTAATGACACCAGTTGAATGGCTTACAGCATATGAGAGAGAGAGAAGTATAAGGAGATTACATAAATGTTCCATTCAAATGGGGAGCCTATGTTCGATGATCCAGAATTATTCGACACCTATGTTAAGAAATTTCCCATTGGGATGAAAATTAAATTTGTCTTTTATGAGCTCCAATATTGGGAGCATATTAAGATTTCCCACTTACTAGATCCCATGCATATATTTAAAAATATTTCATTTTATTTATGGAGGCACATATCATTGAAATAAAATGACACACTGGTTTTTAGGAGAGATCGTATTTCTTCAAAAACTAAAAAGAAACATTGGTCAAAACAAGAAAGTAGACAAGAGTTTGGTCCCTCTCGGTATTTCAAAGAAGGTGATGTCCTGTGGATTTTAAAGCAATATAATGTTTCTTTGGCAAAGGAACTTATAATGGGTATGAGGGTGAGTTATTTATATGGGTCTTCTCTATGAAGTTGCTTCATTGTTGAAGACCATTTGTTGGGGTTGAAATCACATGACCATTTGAACCTTCTAAGATTATGCATGTCAAAAACATTATTTTATTATTTGTTATTATTTGTATGCCATGGGATGAAATATAATTACTTTTTGCATGTGTTTACTTTGCAGTGACATTATCTTCTACTCATGCATGGGTGTATGAACCATGACTTTTCCTAAGACCTACAACATTCCATATCTAAATTATCTACATTTGTAAGTTGGATCACATCAAAGGAGATTCATATGACTATCATTTCACAGTGGTATGAAGAGATAGTTGGGATTGTTTAAATTTTTGAGAAGGAACTACCGACAAGTTTCATGGACTTACAGGTTCATATTCTAATTCACCTAGTAGTTGAGGTTGAATTAGTTGAGGTTGAGTTATTTGGGGTGGTTTCTTGTTGTTGGATGTTCTTCTTAGAGAGGTACATGAAGAAATTGAAATTTTTTGGTCGACAAAGGGAAAAACCATAAGGGTCTATGGAAGAGGGATAGATATCATATGAGTCTTCCTATTATGTTATTTAGTACATCAAGCAGATCGATAACACACCAGGTGTGGTGATTTGGGATGAATAAAGGGATGAAGAAAAAAGAGAAGGGGAGATTATCTAATTGAATAGAAAAAGGCGTGTGATAAAGAGTAACTAACTTGTCATTTGTCAATTTTCTACAAAGTAACTATTCACATTGAACTTCATAATTATGTATGTTTTGATCGCATATAAACTATATATTTCATTTTGATTTCATCCACAAATTCAGAATTTGAAGGCATCAACAAATTCATTGTTTACAATTCAGAAGCGACATTGCCATGGGTTGCATTTTATGAATAGAAGAGGAGGAAATGGGACAGTGACAGGAAAGAATTCGGATGGTTGAATGTTAGAAGTGTTCCTTATCCAGATCATTTAAAATAAAATATGCCAATGATATGCCCCAACAGTTGGGTTGATAACCAATTCAAAGAGAAATAAAGTGCATCTGGTTCTTACTATAATGTCCCCTAATAATAATAATAATAATAAATATAATATAATATTGAACTATGTGTAAATAAATAATAAACAATAAAGAAAAGTAATAATGCTAAATAAATAGTAAATAAATAAAGAAAATATAATAATAGTAAATAAATAAATAATATGAATATAATATAATAATAATAAATTTTAGATGATCCAAAAATAAATATTTTCATAGGTTATAAAGTTTGAATAAAATAATTATTAATTTAAAATATTAAATTAATAATTATTATTCTAGAATATTTAATTATTTATGGAGACATTTAGAATTAGAATATTGTTGTAACAAGATATGACTCTCCAAATGTGTCGTATCTTAGGCCTTTTTGTTAGCTAGTTATTTGGAATAGCATTTAATGTAAGTGGACACTTGTTATTTAATAAGTGGTCCATAATTAGTGGAAGTTAGGACATTGAGCATATAAATAGCTCATTGCAAGAGTGTTTTTGTTGTTTTGGGTGTAAACTCTTGCATAATTCCAAATGTAATTGTTTTTTTGATTAATAAAATTACGTGTCTGAGGACACTTCGGCCATTATTGTGGTATCAGAGCTATGGTTATGCTGCAGTAGATGTGAAGAGGAGATTCCAGCTCTACAAGTTCTTGGAAAACTCCATTGAATTGATCAGCAAATGACTGGTATGGAATGTGTCAAGCTTTTTGTTTAAAAGAACAGAAATCTTATTATTGATTTTAGATTTGTAAATTCTATAATCAATTTTATTATTAAAAAAAAAATTACAAAACTGTGTGACTATCCTTGCTGCGATTTCCAAAAATACTTTTTTACAGTTCTTGACACAAGTCTCGAGCAAGACAAGAAATAAGTATTGAGCCCAAGGATTTTTCTCCATAATTCTCTTCGTGATAGCATGAACAAGATCCTGACTACTGACCGTCTCCCTGTTGACCATATCACAAATCTCCAAATTCAGAGCCCAATCTGGCTCTTCCAAGTTCTAAGTACAAGCTCGACTTTGAAATTTCTACTATTCACTGCATTTATATTTGTGCCTTAAATGCAGTCTAGCTTCTTCGTTCTCTTTGAAGCTAAAATTCATGAAAAATCATGGAGTTTGCGGAGTTGTGGCCTTCATTCAGAATTCTAATTTTTTTTGAAAACCCAGTAAATACAAAAGAATTTTCTAGGTTTTGTGTGTAAAGGAAAATCTATATTACAATATGTAGAATTCCAATCCAGCCAGAGAAAGACACCTTTGTGGTGTTTATGGGTTGTGAACCATAATTTGGAAAATACAAGATCCCGACAGCGTCCTCAAGATCTTTACGAGAGCAGAAGATCGAGGCCACAAGCATGAATACCCCACTTACTCTGATGTCATATACAAGCTGTGTCGAGCAAGTAAGTTTGAAGCCGTCCAAACCCTTCTTGACTACATTGAATATGAAGATATTAATTGCAATGAAAGTTCGTTCAATGTCATTATTCAACATTATGGGAAATCTGGTATGCTAGAGGAAACAATCGATATTTTTCATAGAATTCCAAATTTCAATTGCAGGCAAACTACAAAGTCATTCAATGTTCTTCTCGAAGTTTTGGTCAGTGGAGGTCGGTTATCAAAGGCCCGAGATTTTTTTGAAAGCTCTCAGAGATTGAGAATAGTTCCGAATGTGGTTAGTTTTAATATACTCATCAAAACATAGTGTAATTTAGACCGTTCATCATTGGGCTAGTCAATACAGTTCACGTACTTTGGAAGACCGTTCACCGTAGGCTTTGTTTCTGTAGTATTGTCGTATTATATAGTTTTCCACAGGTAAAAGTACAGCCATCATGAGATCCAGTGAGCACCTCCTGCAGTAGTTGGAGAAGAGCCGAAGGCAGCAAGCGGAGGTACACCTCACTTCTGCTTCCAGTGATGAGATCCAACGCCATCACTGAACGTTTAGAATTGGTTTAAGAATTGATAGACATTAATTGCTTGAATCCCAACGCACCGATCATATTTTGTGAATTAGCAGAATGACATGGATTTGAATGACTTGTGAGATGGTTTGTAGTTGAAGTATATATTTTTTATGTAATATTGGAGTGATAAGGATTTTGTAATTTTTTGGAGTAATAAAGAGATTTTTTTTCTTTGTAATTTGTTTCTGGAGAAATAAGTGTGACTCGAAGTAATTTTACTTTGAGGGGGGGTAACATTTTTTTTACCACATTGTGCAAGCGCATCATTGTAAAAGTCAAATTTTGAAAGTTACCTTGTAAATATTTGAGAAATTGACTAGAGCCAAGTGCAAAGCTTAGTCATTTTTCTCCTGTTTCAACGACTATACGAGGGTCAAGTCCAAGCCCTGATAGATCGTTTTTTGTGTGGCGTGTTTCATCTGATGAGTTGCTCAATTTTTTTTGTGCTTGATTCTTTTGGTGCACTGCTTCAACACTACAATGTCAAAGTTAATTAATTTGTTCTCCGAAACAGATAAGCTAGAAGGAGTGAAATATTATAAGACATGGAGACATCTAATTGAAAGCACTCTTATTTTTAATTAATTATGGCATGGTATTTATGATGGCAAAATTAAGCCAAATAAACCAACAGATCCAGCTTCACTTGCAAAATGGGAAATAAAATATGCCAAGGCATTAACTCTTATAAAAGCTTCAGTTAGTAATGAAATGTACATACACATTGAAAATTCTTCAGATGCATGGGCTGCTTTACATACATTCAAATATCTCTTTGATACACAACCTAAATTGAAGAAAGTTGATCTTCAATTAAAATTTCTTCAACAGAAATTAACTGAAGGTGGTGATTTCCTTTAGTACATTTCATGACTTAAAAACATTAAGCAAGAAATCATCAATGCTGGTTTTCAAGCTATTGATGAAAGATTCTTAACTACAATTTTAATTGTTGGATTGCCATCGTCATATACTCATTTTTTGGAAACTTTGGAAGTCACTGGCAAGTTAGAGAAGATCAAATTTGATGAAATGAGTGACATGTTAGCACAACATGATAAAAATTTCAGGAAGAAGAAGCAGATTGGGGAATATGTCTTCCTCACCGAAGCCAGTTCAAGCAACTCCTTAGCTGACAGTTCCAGAAACAAAGGAAGAGGTAATTTCAATCCAAATCAAGCAACGCAAGGTCGTGGTTCCAGTCAATACAGAGGAAACAATTCCAACAGAGGCTCCAATTCAGGCAGAAACAATTTTCAAGGCAGAGGCAACAATCAAAATAGAGGATATCATCAAGGCACAGGACAGAGTCCAAGAAGAGGACAAACTCAAAACAGAGGACAAAGCAGAGGTTGAGGACAGTCTCAGGGAAGAGGCACTGATTTGAGTCAAGTTGTTTGCAGGCGATGTAACAGAGTTGTTCATTATGCAGCTTACTGTAGAACTTCTATTGAGAAAATTTCTAAGTTTCATCCAAACTCAACACAGTTTGCAAATTATGAAGATGATCCTGATAGTTCTGAATATGTCTTCACAAATAAAGAAGCAACAACTTTACAGGTTTCAAGCTTTCTCTGCAGTGATTATGAAGATGCATGGATTCTTGATACAGGTGCAACTCAACACATGAAATTTCAACGTGACTTCTTCTGGAGTTTCAAAGAATTTCATTTGAATTAAATCCATCTTGCTAACAAAACCAAACATACTCCTTCAGGAAAAGTTGTAGTTAAAGTTTTTTTACCATGCATCGAAGAAAGAATGATTTCCAATGTATGGTATGTCCCAACATTCAAGCAAAAAAATTTGTCCTTAGTCACAATTCGACAAGCAGGGCATACAGTGATTATGGAAGATGGCTCAGTTAAAATCAACTCAGTCAAACAAAACATGCAAACAGTAATGACAGGTTATGAAGATGGAAAACTGTTAAGGATGAAAGGGACAGTTATTCCAACATATTCTGACTTTGCAGGTGCAGCAAGTGCAGATATTTCTCCAATAAGATTATGGCATGTTAGATATGGCCATCTCAACTTTGACAGTCTCTCTCAGTTACAAAAACAGGGCATGGTTAAAGTATTTCCAACCTTCAAAAGGGAAAATGCAAAGTGTGAATCTTGCATTTTTGGAAAGCAACATCTAGAGACTTTTCCCACTAGTTCTTGGCGAGCAGACAGCCATTTGCAATTGGTTCATAGTGATATTTGTGGACCCTTCCCAACTTCACTTGGAAGTTGCAGATATTTTTTACTTTTTATTGACAATTATAGTAGGATGACATGGGTATATTTCTTGAAGCAAAAGTCAGAAGCATTTGAAAAGTTCAAAACTTTTCGTAAGATTATTGAAAATGAAGTAAAGGAGAACATTGGCACTCTTTGAACTGACAACGGTGGAGAATTAACTTCAAATGAACTCAAAAGGTATTGCATGGAAAATGGAATAAAATGACATCTTACCAATGTCTACACTCCGCAGCAAAATGGGGTAGTAGAAAGAATGAATCGTACCTTGTTAGGAATGGCGCAATCTATTTTAACTTTCAAAAATTTAAGTCCTTCATATTGGGTTGAAGCAATTCATACTGTTGTCTATTTGAGAAAAAGATCTCCCACAGCTTCTCTAGAAGGAATCACACCTTATGAAGCTTGTTTTGGTTTCAAACCTCACATTAAGCATCTTAGAGTTTTCGGATCAGCCTACTATGCCTTAGTTCCAAAGGAAAAACAAACTAAGCTTGATGCACGAAACTTGAAGTGCACAATGATCGGGTATTCTAATGAGAAGAAAGGGTACCGACTTTTGTCGAATGGGAAATTTATTATAAGCAGAGATGTGATTTTTTATGAAACTGAGAGTAAGAGTGTTGAAGAAGTTGATAGTCTTCTTCAAAAGTTAGAAACAAAAACTGACAAAAGAAATGGAATTTTACAAAGTCAACCGAATTCACCAAATTGGTATGAACTTGAATTTCCTTCATCTGACGATGATTCATCCAGTCCATCTTCTTCATCTCCATCATCTAGGTCTTCTACTAGTTCATCCAACTCTCCTAGCAACAACAGTTCTTCTGACAATGACTCTCCGCCCCCAGAACCTATTGTTGATCAACAGACATCAGTTTACATCAACCCTCTTTTTAATGATGGTGATTTTTCACAAGCTCAAACTAGTGAACATCAATTGTCGAAATGGGCAGTTCAACTTTTGAAAGATGTAAGGCCTAATGAACAAAATAAAACAGGAACAAGGGGATCTAAACAAAATGAAGGCAATTTTGCTTTGATAGCAAATGATTCTATTGAACCTTCTTCTTATCAAGAGGCAGTAAAACATAAAGCATGGTGATAGGAAATGGTTGATGAATATCAGGCAGTTCAAGACAACAACACTTGGCAACTTGTTGATTGTCCTCTACATGTTAAACCTATTGAATGCAAATGGGTTTATCGAATTAAGTATAAGAAAAATGGTGATATTGACAAGTATAAAGCAAGACTTGTTGCTAAAGGTTTTGTGCAGCAGGAAGGGATAGATTATGAGGAAACATTTTCTCCTACAGCTAAATGGAAAACCATCTGCCTCACACTTGTCTTAGTAGCTCAAAAAGGATGGAAAGTTTATCAAATGGATGTAAAAAGTGCTTTTCTCAACGGAGATTTACAGGAAGATGTGTACATGACACAACCACCAGGTTTTGAAATTGAGGGACAAGAACATAAAGTCTGCAAACTGATAAAGGATTTATATGGGTTAAAAAAAGCTCCCCGAGCTTGGTATGCCAAAATGGATTAATACCTTAGCAAAGTTGGTTTTTGTCGCAGTGAATCTGATGATACCTTGTATGTACGCCAACAAGGTAAAAATCGGGTGATTTTGGTTATGTATGTCAAGTATTTGATCATCACAGGCAAAAATGATGATCACATTGAACAGATCATTAGGGGAATTTTGAGGTCTAAAATGGACCTCCTAATGAAATTAAAAATAATAGTGGAAATAATAATATAAGATTTGATGACATCATCAAATTTTAGAGGGAAAAAATACAAAACTACTTTTTCAACTCATATTTTCAACTTATCTCCCAAAGTTTCTACTCAAATGTTGAGAGGAGTACTCGTTGGATACAAAATTTAATTCCTCATCCAAGGAGTACCCATGTTGGATACTTTCGATGGGTCCTCCTACAAGAAAAATGGGAAATACATAAAAAAACGTGATTGTAATCACGTTTTTTTTTTTAATTTATTTCTCATTTTTCATGTAGCAGAGTCCATCGAAAGTATGAAACATGGGTACTCCTTGGATGAGGAATTAAATTTTGCATCCAATGAGTACTCCCACTTGAAATTTGAGTAAAAAATTTGGGAGATAAGTTGAAAATACGAGTTGAAAAAGTAGTTTTATTATTTTATTATTTTTTAATCTTTTTACCCTTTTATTTAAAAAATGGTGAATCATCCCCTATGGTTGACATCATCATCATGAATCCTATTGGTTCTTATAAAGTTTATTTTTGTTGTACATTTTTCTTAGGAGACCCATTTTAGACCTCAAAATTCCCCTAATGGAAAAAGGAGTTACATGCAGTTTTTAAGATGACAGATTTAGGACTACTTCACTACTATCTTGGAGTTGAAGTATTCCAACGTCCACATTAGATCTTCATTTCTCAGAGTAATTATGTAGCAGAAATTCTTCGGCGATTTGGATTGCAGGATTGCAAGCCTGTCCTTACCCCTATGGAACAAAACTTGAAAATTTCAAAATTTGAAGGGGGGGAAAAGGTGGACAACACTACTTACAGATAGTTGATTGGTAGCTTGATTTATTTAACAACCACTAGTCCTGATCTATCTTATGCAGTTTGGTCTTCTCTACAAAAAGACTAAAAATTTGTACTTGGTGGATTTTCAGATGCCGACTTTGCTGGCAGTGTTGATGACAGGGCATCAACCTCAGGTTACTTAATGAACATGGGGTCAGTTGTAGTTTCTTGGAGTTTCAAGAAGCAAGCTACAGTGGCCACTTCTTCAGCAGAAGCAGAGTACATTTCAGCATGGGAAGCAGCATGTGAGATTCTTTGGTTACGTCACATTTTATAGGACTTGGGAATTCCTCCAGCAGAAGCTACTTCATTATTCATCGACAATCAGTCAGCAATAAAGCTTGCCAAGAATCCAGTTTTTCATTCAAAGACAAAGCATGTGGACACCAAGTATCATCATATCAGATCACTCATTGCAAAGGATGTCATCAAGCCAATTTATTGTCCTTTAGAAGATCAGACCTCAGACATTTTCACGAAACCTCTTGGCAGAATAAAATTTACTAAGTTCAAGGATGAACTTGGTATCTGTTGTAATGTATCTTTGGATCATAGGGGGAATGTTAGATGATCCAAAAATAAATATTATCATAGGTTATAAATTTTGAATAAAATAATTATTAATTTAAGATATTAAATTAATAATTATTATTCTAGAATATTTAATAATTTTATGGAGACATTTAGAATTAGCATATTGTTGAAACAAGATATGACTCTCCAAATGTGTCGTATCTTAGGCCTTTTTGTTAGCTAGTTATTTGGAATAGCATTTAATGTAAGTGGACACTTGTTATTTAATAAGTGATCCATAATTAGTGGAAGTTAGGACATTGAGCATATAAATAGCTCATTGCAAGAGTTTTTTTGTTTTTTTGGGTGTAAACTCTTGCATAATTCCAGATGTAATTGTTTTTCTGATTAATAAAATTACGTGTTTGAGGACGCTTCGGCCATTAATAAATAAATAAAATAGTAAATAATAATTTGAGATTTGATGCTTCTGCAATTCTTAAATTGTTTGAGTTGGTTTTCTAGATCCATCGCATTAGTGTTTATTTGAATCTTGTTTGTAGATGAAAGCTAGTTCACAATAGAATTTAAAATCGTTTCTTGTGCATGGTTAATTCTAGATTTCGATGGAATGGAGATGGTGTCTGAAACGGAGAGAGAAATATGGTTTGTGCGAAAGAGTTTGGAAAATTTTAGAGATTATTTTTGACAAGATAATTCTTCAAATTTTATTGCTTTTAGTGCAGAGGAGGCATCAATTTTTAACCATAATCTAGGATTGATTTGGTTTGCTATAGCTATATGTATTTTTAATCCTTTTTGAGATAGTGTAGCAAGCTCAGCTCGTATTCTTCTAATTTCACTTCATAGAAGATCTATGCTAGCCTTTGTAAAAATATGATTTTTTTTATAAGTTTTTAACGAATGATTAATCCTGGAAAATGAGGGGATGATGGACAAGTCTTTGTATCGTTTGAGGAAGGTAAGATCAATTTTCCGTTTCATTATGATAATTCTAATTTGTTCAAAAGATCGAATTTATTTCATTTTTCCCTTTCCGTATAGGTCAATAATTTGAGATTTGATGCTCTTGCAATTGTTAAATTTTTTGAGTTGGTTTTCTGAATCCATTGCATTAATGTTGATTTGAATCATATTTTCATATGAAATCCGGTTCACAATAGAATTTAAAATCATTTTTTACGTAGGGTTAATTCTGGAGTTCGATGGAATGGGAACAGTGTCTGAAACGGATGGAGCAGTATGGTTTGCGCGAAAGAGTTTGGAGAATTTTAGAGATTTTTTTTGACAAGATAATTCTTCAAATTTGGGTTTTATATATATATATATATACTATAAAAATAGTAAAAATAATTAAAGTTAACAAAAAATAAAAAGGAATAAAATAAGAAAGAGTTAAATTAAGAGAAATATTAAATTAAGTAAAATTTAAAATAAATAAAGAAAAGTTACATGTTGATACATGGAATGTGTGCATGTAAACCCCTTTCCATTTTTTGGTCTATTTAATGGACGATGAGTAGGATGAGATTCATTCATTCCTTCATCCATTCTTCTAGAGAAGAGTGTTGAGAGACAAAGGAAACCTTGGTAGTAGTACATTTATTGAGGGCTCGAGGGTGGCTAGTTATAGAAAGATTACCTGTAGTAGAGCCTATGGTCAGGTGGAGAGTCATCCCCAAAACATTTTTTTGGTCAGAGAGATTCAAATAGCGTTCAACTCTAAAATCACAAGTAAGGAATATCATCGCTACAAGTAACTTGTCTTTGCTCATCTTTTTTTAAATTATATGCTAATTAGTTGAATAGTTGTGTGTTGATTATAAATCGCATAATTTATCTAATTAGTTGTATATGTAAATTGTGGGTTGTTATAGCTACACGCGCGTTGAAGAGGATGTGATAAACATAGGGATTGGGTGCAGCAACTCGATAATAATCTCTTTATGTACATTTTTAACTTTATAAAGCATCTTTGAATTGTAACATATATATTTTATATTGTAATTATGTTCGGGTTATTAGGCACGTGACACCATGATTTTTTCACTTATTTATATGTGCATTTGTTCTCATCTATGTGGGCATATGGACATCATTTTCACACGGAGGATGTCGATGATGGACACATCACACAAGACTATGGAGTGGAAGTTGAGTTCGACCAATCTAGTTTTTCTAGCCATCGGTATCAAAACATAATAAAAGTAACATTAGGTTACATTGGAGAGATACAAGAGATCATTGAAATAGACTTCTCTTTGTTCCAATGTGTTATTTTTAGGTGCAAGTGGTGGGACACCTTTGATCAGAATAATGTAAAGGAATATCGTGATAGCGAGTTGTTATGTATCGACTCTAGAAAGATGTGGTATAAAGATGGGGAACCTTATGTTTTCCTCAAACATTGTAACCAAGTGTTCTTTTACCCAAACGTGTTGGATAGGGATTGATGGTTTGTATTAAGACACGACCCTATATCAAAACATACTTTTGAGAAAAATAGTATTATCATGCCAAGTGAGGAAGTTAATCAATGTGATGGCAATGAAGAGTGATATGTACTTGTGTTATTTCATCACTTATACTATTGTTGTATGTTTTCATTTTATTTATTTCACTATTTATATTGTTTTTTACATGTCTTGTTGGAATTTATATAATTGGTAAGATTCACAAACGCTTTTATTTTTCAAGTGGAAACGTTTTTACACTTAAACTAAGTATTTCTAATTTAAAAAATAAAATTTTAACATATTTGTTTAATTCTAAGTTTGTGATAAGTTTAATTTGGATAATGTGATAACTTGGTTTTCAGCATAGTTGTTTGTTAGGTTACATAATTTTATCATTACTTTTGGAAATGTTTAAATTATGCCCCCAATGTTGACTAAAACCACAATTAATGAAGTAATCTAAAAATTTGATAGCAATCAACTTACAAAATAATGACCAAAAAAACAAATATAGGAAGATTTCCATCCATAAAATTTTAGGGCCAATAGAATGCTTATGGTTGGAGATCATAACTTTTTTACAATAACAATTTTTAGGGTAGAAGAGTCTATTCAAAAAGAGTAAATAGTACAATGGAAAATAACATTTATTCATATGTAATTGTTTTTTGAAAAAATAAATAGTTAGAATGAATATGTATGAACTATTTATATAATAGAAAAGTATGTATGGTAATTTTTCAATTATAGTTTAAACCATATTAAACTTTTTAATTTATAAAAAATATCTTTGCACTTTTTATTTAAAGTAAGTATTTTCGCATGTAATTTCATATATAAAATTTTGAAATAACTTCACCAATATATAATCTACAATAAATAAATATAATTTCATAAAAATAAGAATCATGATGATAACCATTTAACAAACATAAACATCATCAAAAATACACATTCAAATTCACTAACATCATCTAATTATATACACTTCTAACACATACAAGCATCATTAACAAGCATACAAATCTAATAATTTAAGAGGTCATCATCTTGATCACATCTAACAATATCCCATGCTAATAGAGCTCATCCTAATTATATTGTTTTTTATTCATCATGTTGGCATTTTATATATTTGGTAAGATATTAAATTTAAATTGGTAATATTTTCTATAAATATTAAATTTAAATTGCTTGAAACAACTTTAATGATAAATTAAATTCTATTAAAAAAAAAATTTTGAATTATATTAAATCTAAATTAATTATTTAAAAAAAAAAATTAAGTTTTTAAAATTTAACAATAGATTGAATTATATAAATAAACCTAAAAGATTATTTTAATATTTTTTAAATAAATATTATTGATAATAGTTTATTGATTGCATTTTCCTATTTAAACATTAGAAATAAGAAAATACTTTAAATTTAAATTTAAAAATACATATTAATTTATATTATATTTTAAATATAACTATGATTAAAAATTATGTTATTTAATTAAGGTTCATCCATAATTATTATTATTAAATAATTTTTAAATATAATTATAATTAAAAATTATGTTTTTTAATAATGCTTCATCCATAATTATTATTAATAAATAAACTTTAATTTATTAAATTTATAGAATCAAAGTAATTTTAATGTTATTTTTATAATCCAATATTTTATGAACATTTTTTTTTTATTATAGCTTATTTTATACACCAATCAGTTATATATTTTAATTTTATTTTAAATATTTTGAATTTTTTATTTAATGATTACATGTTGCAATATAAGTTTTGAAAATCAATTGCAAATATTAAATAAATATTGTCTAACCCTTGTATTATCAGTATAGGTCACAATTTTCTAATTTCCACGCTTAACTATGACTCGAAAGGTAAAATTTTTTAGAGGTTTGTACAATTTATTTGTGTTAAATTGATTTTGTTTTGTAGTGAATTTATTTTAGACATGTTTTATAAATGCCTTTTTTTTATTTCTATGTTTTCTACAGACAGAGACTACACTGCTCACAGCCCTTGTTTGAATAAAATTTAGTTAGAATGAATATGTACGAACTATCTATGCTTTCGAAAAATATTTATGGTAATTTTACAATTATAGTTTCAACCATATTAAACTTTGTAAATTATAAAAATATCTTTGCATTTTTTATTTAAAGTAAGTTGTTTTAGCACACACATACATACATACATACATATATATATATATATATATATCATTTCATAAAAATAAACATCATGATGATAACCATCTAACAAACATAAACATCATCTAAAATACACATTCAAATTCGCTAACATCATCTAATTATATACGCCTCTAGCACATATAAACCTAATTAGTTAGCACACAAATCTAATAATCTAACAGGGCATCATCATCTTGATCACATCTAACAAAACACAAGCATTGTCTAACATCATCACCACACATGTCCTGAAATATGCATATCATGTCAAATAACTACTATAACATACACATCTATTTTCAAGAACATTAAATGAACATATCTAACATGACCTAACAATATACACATAAACACCAACATATAAATTAATTAAATCAAAATGAATAGAAAAAATGCACCATATATATATACAAACAAGTCAAATAATTTCATCAAGTAAATAACTGCTATAAAATATCTGGTACAATAGTACTAGTGGAGGCCTGGTCTATAGCAGAAGAAGATGGATGTTCAACTGCCTCAAGAGTAAAATTATGAGGTGGAGGAGGAGGTGAAGTACTACCAGAAGGATCACCACACTGATCATCATCCAATTGGGTAGTATTGGGTGAATAGTGTGTATATGTTGCATGTCCATCCATCCTCACTACCAATAGCATGGTATCTCCTACGATATGATGCGTAAGATATCATATCGCATGAAAATTCCCTCTAGAGCTCCAGGAGCCTAGGATCTGACTTGATGGCTTGATTAGTCACAAGGCAGACTCCCTCCTCAACCAAAAGTCTAGAGAGTCGATTTCCCAACTCCATATTAAATCTAACATCAGCCCTATGTGGTTGCATGCTCGCGGGTATCTTCATCCAAGGACATCCCTCACCTACTGCGGCCTCGACCATATCCTCATCTGCATCTAGTGGGGGAGTATGCATGTCCCCAATGAATGTGCCAATATCTACAAATATATATTACACAACAACAATTAGATCATTTCATTAAACAAGTTAAATAACATGTTAGAATAAATTTCATTCTAATCAATTAAGATAATAAAATGAAACTAGATTAATTTAAATAAAACACTAATACTACCTCTATCATTTGTTGTCTCATATTGTGTAAATAAAAATGTTGGGACAATGTCACCAATCCATCCCTACGTAAGGACACAACAACATGATGAACATGTGGTCAAACTCACTGGATAGTAGCTCCATTGCATCAGTGGAAATCCTAGTTAGATACTGCAGTTGGCCCCTCTTGAGCATCATCATGTCCCACTTGTGCATCCATATCTCAGTCATCGGCCTAGAAGAGTGACGGTCAAAATTAGCCCTAGTCTCCAGAAACCTCTCAAAAAATAAACAAAACATATTTGAAGCAAAAAGGAAGTTCAACCTCCCATGTATCATAACATGGAATATATAGAAAGCTATACAAAATTGCCGCAAAATAATGGTGTACCATTAGATACATCGTGGCCTCTACACCAAAGAATCAACATAAAACAAATGAGTGTAACTAATGTGTTTCCTGTCACTGATATAATGTCCAATGGTAGTCACTAATAGTGAGAGGCACCTAACCTCCTCTGCACCAAAAGAAGAGATTCGTAGTTGTTCACTAGACACCTAAAAATCTGCTAGAGAAACTATGTGATACCCAATGTATCTTTGAAAGTATATAAGATGACTCTCTACTGCAACATTAAGGAGTACATCCGTGAATTGAGGAAAATCCCCCCCTCTCCTGGATAGGCGAGTGATAAAATATATGTCCTTACCACTGGGTTGGAACCACAAGTCAAGAGAGACACGAAAATCTTGTCAGTGGAAATTCCACTGATGGATCAATTGGACCTGTTAGTGTCCAATATTCAGTGATCAATATGTACTCTTTCAAATTTTCTAGTAGTATTTCTAGGTCAAAATTTTACATTTCCAAGTAATTTTTCAAATAAAATTTTGATTGTTGGATATGTCTAGGTTTTTAAAATCTACTCCCTTTAGTTTGTTCATGGTCACTGTCTTTTCATCAGTCATGTCCTCATTTTCATCTAGGGTCTCAGATTAATTCATCATGTTTTCACCTAGGGCATTGTCTAGTGGGTCTTTCATTTTGCCTCCATAAAAGTCCAAAATCTGTCATAAAAAATACAAAAAGAAGAGTAATTTAATTCTATCATACAAAGTCATCTTTAAAAGAGAGTTAGCTTAGGTAGGTGAATAAAAAAGATACAATTTTCATTCTTTCAAAATCTTGTTTCATTGTAAAAATATTCAAAAAGGAAAGAGTTCTTCAAAAAGGTCATGTTTTCACTAAATGAAAAAACATGTGTTTTTATTGATGTTGTAAACGGTAAAAAGTTACTTGTTTCACTCATTTAATCTTCTCTTCCTAAATGAAGTGTATTTCTTACCTTCACAATAACTTACTATTGCCAAAGGTGGAAGAAAACAGGAAAATTTTGCAAAGAAAGCCAATCTTCTACATTTCTGGAGGCTCTGTACAGATGTGCGACATTTCTGGGTCAATGCGATGCTTTTGAGAATTGGTGCTACATTTATGGGCAGCGCTACGTCTATGCAAAAGAGTGATACGTTTTTGTATCTTTGCCTCCAAATCACTTCTAAAGCTTCAAAACAACACTAAAAACCTCTTTTGACCTCTAAAACTAGTAAGTAAACACTTCCAAATCTTTCTTCAAGTCAATTCATAATTGTATGAGTGTTTTTCATCATTAGGGTATTGCTTTCCTATGATCTAGGGTTTCTCATTTCTTAATTGGTTTAGGCCATTGGAGACCCTTTTTCCCACCATATAAACCTTCACTTATCCTTCATAACCCTACCACTCACAGGCCTCTTCACCCCTCTTTCATAAGAACCCTACCACTCACAGGCCTCTTCACCCCTCTTTCATAAGAACCCTAACTCCTCACTACACTTTCACTACAAAACTGGAAAATATTTGTGTTTTCCTACTTTGAACCATTTTCCCATACCCATTTCAAGTGATTATGCATGGATCCTTAAGCTAACACATTACCCTACTGTCTCAATATTTTGGGGAATTTTCCTCATTATCCTTATACCTCATCATATCCCCTAAACCTACCCTATCCATATCCCCTGTTTTTTCCAAATTCACTCATCCCTACCCACTCATTTCAATCTAGGAGGGTTTGATTGTGTTCATAAGTAGCATAGAGGGTGAAAATAAAGTTCACAAGGGAGGCCATCACTCTAGATTTGAGCCATCCACACTGCAAGAACTTAATTCCTCCCCATATGCCAAGAGATGTTTTGAAAACACTAGATGTCTGAGATTTTGTGAGAAGATCATGAAGGTAGGATGTCATGCACCAATGACTACACTTTTTGACACAAACTTTAGTAGAGACAAGGCCACCATTGTAGGCATTGAATTCACTTTATTAGAAGATGCCATCACTTCAGCAACAGGGATCCGAAATAAAGGAGATGTCTGGTTCAAGGGCATGAAATTGGACCTTGCAAAAAACTACCCAATGTTCCTAAAACCTCATTGTAGATATGGACCTGAACATGTTTTCCTTTTCAGGAATCTACTTGACAAGTATGCCACATTAATGAATCTCATCATAAATTATTTCACATGTGAGGGAATATTTTCAAGATTGTACCAATACCATGTCAAGTTGATAATGCACTTTACAGCTACCAAATATCTCAATTTGTCAAACTACCTATTTATAATTTTGGTCAAGATGGCGGAAAAAGTACAAAGAAAAGGTAGAAATACTCATCCCAATCTATTTCATCATGGTTTGGTTAAGATGATTTTTATGCACCAGCTCTCAGTAAACAACATGATCTGGGGGGTTTTCATGGAGAAAGTAACATCATCTCCTACTACTACTCCACCTATTGTACATACTACAGCATCAGTAGAGCCAAGGGAGGTTGGCTCTTCTAGCAGGTAAACTTAGATTTCAAAGGAACCTAGGGTTGAGATCACTCAAAACTATGAGAAGGGAAAGAGAATATTTTTTTCTTCCAAGACCATCAAAGGTGTATTGGGACCTGAAACTACACATGACGAAAGTCAAAAGGTGGATCAGCCACCTATCCATGATGGTGAGCCACCATTGCAGCACCATGAGAATAAGCACCCCTAGATGTTGACATGGCAGAGAAGGTTAAGGATAAGTCATTTGAAGAAATAATTAAAGAGAAAGATAAGGAAATAGCAGAGTTGAGGGAGGTTTTCTCAATCCAAAATTCTCAAATTACATTCCTACAGCAAGAAAATCTTCAACTAAAGGTGAAATTACTCCTCCAAGACAAGCCTAAGGTACATGTTGATGCAAATAAAGGCAAGGGAAAAGAGATTGCAAATGATGATCAGCTAGAGGATGTAGATTTTGGAACAAAAATAAGAAGACCAAGGACAATAGGCCTCAAGAAGGCGGTTCAAAGAGAAAGAGAGTCAACAGCTCCTAAATCAGGTTGGCAGACTTTTGATGAGCTAATTCTTGATGAAATCAATAAACATAGAGAGTATTCACTTGATTTGATCAATGGGAACCTTGAGAATTTTTTGAAGAAATCTAAAAATAATAATAACCTCCAAAGACATATGGCCAATCATTATTGCGTCGAGAACAAAATTTCACAAATCAAGCTCAAACAAGTGAAAATAAGCTTAAAGAGACTCAAATGGAGCTCAAGGAGAAAGAAAAAATAGACCTCCTTGCTGAGGAATCCATGGTTGTTTAGCCAATCCTCCACAGGTGTTATAGAACCAATTTTGGTCAATTTTTGGCACCTTTTGTATTTTTGGTGATTTTTGCACAAATCTGGAAAATTAGTCGTCTTAGGAGCGGCGTTCCAAGCCGTAACGCTTTCTCTCAAAGTGTCAAAATGAAGTTTTTCTTGCATGGATGGGTGCATATTGATGATTACATGCCTTATCTGGAGTTTTTTTTCCATGATAGGCTCTGGTTTTGAAGAAAAATGCAAAAAACCACCTCATTTCTATGCATCTGCCACTGTTTTGGAGCAAGCGCGGTGCTTTTGGAGTAAGGCTGGGAAAACCACTTTTGGAGGCCTTCCTATGGGTGTTTTCCAAAAAATCGGAGTGTTCTGGAAGCTTGAATCACAAGGCTACTCAGAAAAATTTTCAGATTTGCATTTGGATGCTCCTAAGTGGGTCAAAAATAGCCTTGAACTGACATGATGCTTCTGAAAAACTGGCACGATGTTTCGGCATAGGATTCCTTTCAAACAGTTGTCTTGCCTAGAAAACTCCAGAAATTCGATGCTAGTTGTCCCATGAGGGTGAAATTTATTTGTTTGATTTTTTTTTCCTCTATTGTGAAGAAACATGTAATTTAATGGAGACACACACTCCTAGTCCTTAGCTAAATTTTAGGGATAAGTTTCTAACTTCCCTAGATTCTAGGAAGTGACTCATTTGATGTAATTATGATGATTTGAGGATAGGATTTCGACCCTATGAGGTTTCATGAACTCTATTTTCTATAAGTAGTCCACCTCAAGTCTTTTTAGAGGTTGGATAGTTTTTATTTGCAGTGGAGCTATTATACAAGCTTTTGTTAATGAAATCAAAGACAATGTTGCAGGCATAGTGTTGAGACTCCAGTGGTATGCCTTTGAGAATTCGTTTTTCTTTGTAAACTTATCATGTTTAATTTTATGTTGTCCATATTTCACATAAAGGCTTATTTATGCTAATTCTTATCAGTTTATTGACAGAAATCATGATTTATGTGCTCTATTTTTTATAAGATTTACATGAAAGTTTCTCTGCTCTTCTAATGAATGAATTCAATTTAATGCTCATTCTGACTCCCTCTCAGTTCACTCTATACATATTGAAAAATTAAGCATCCATCTAAGAAAACCTACCTGGCCTCACCCTTACCTCTGCAACTAAACCTTTTAATTCAGACCTAAACCTTAGACCTAGTTTCCTAACTGTCATTCCTATCCAACAAAACTCCAAACAAACAAAAACCCTAATATATTGAGCATCATAACTTGCCTAAAAAATTATATCCATTCATCCCTTTGGCTCTAAAGTGACATTGAGAGAGCCCTCTCTGGTCTTGGTAGGGCTAGCTACCTGACTTAAAGGTTGGTTTGTGGTTACCTTCCTTCAGCTCCATTCTGAGCCTTAGGAGGCATGGAGGAGTGATAACATTTTTGGCGCTGTTGTCAGGGAGTGATTGAAAAAATTTCCCGCAGACAATTTATTTAGTTCACTGAAGGTTAAACTTGTGGGTGACAAGTTTTGACATTCAAATTAAGGATGAGTCTGTAAATTCGAGCCAAGGTACCTATTTTCAAGAAAATCTATCTCCCAAAAGACACACTAGGTCAAAACCAAACCCAAATCACTCGCCAATTGTAAATGACCCTGAGATTATTTTAAGAAAGCAGAAGACAAATTCTATGAAATTTAGAAAATCTATTCCTCCACTTGTAAAATCAAACTCCTTGCCTACGAGATTTGCTTCAGAAAATTTATCCTATAATTTTGAATTTGAAAAATATTTGTTTAGGCCTAAGTCTGGAACTTTTATTTCAGAAATTATCTTTGATCCTATTGATTTTGATACTTTTGTACCATTTTCTCAGTCTTCTTATTCCGAGCTTGATAGTGAAGTCTAGTCTAATTTCTACAAACTTAAAGGTTTGGTGGATAAGTTTCAAGAAACTTCATACATAGCTTATTTCCAATACCATAAGTAGGCTTTTTCTTCACCACCTACTGTTACACCTTCTCACACAGCTACATCATCATATATTGCTTTCATTCCATCATTGCCTCTACAATTTTTCACTCCATCAACACCACTACAACCCCCTCCATTAATCATGGCCAAATTTGCTCTATTGATCTTACTGCAAAAACTCACTGCACTACCTAAAAATTATGGTCAAAGTTTACCCCTTTTTGATGGGACATCAAAGATTGATTCTTATCAACACATTGTCAAAGTGGTTGATTTCATAGATCTTGAAGAGATTGACAATGATGACACCAAGATGCGCATCATAGCACAGAGTTTCTCAGGAGAGGTTAAAAAATGGTTCTGCTCTCTCATACCTGGTTCAGTAGCTAATTCACAGCAATTTATTGACTTGTTTATGAAAAAATGGGAGGATAAGAAGAATCCATTGAAAATACTAGCTGAATATAACGCCTTGAAAAGGAATCCTAATGATTGTACAAGTCTTTACAGCAAGATTCAATAATATTTATGATTCTATTCCTAAAAATATAAATTCGCCTCCATGTCTTTCTTTACTTCATTACCTTGATGGTTTCAATCATGATATGTATTACTAGCTGAGGGAAATAAATCCATCAACCCTTGAAGGAATGCAGAGAAATGCAGTGAGAGTGGAAGATATTTGATTATCAAAAATTCAAAAATCAAAACAGAAAAAAAGGGTCACTATCAAGGAAGAAAAATCTACTTCATTCAAGGGCAAGCTCGACACCTTGATCAAAACCATGGAGAAGATGATGGAAAAAAATGTCCATTGCTGATAGACAAGATGAACCCTCCTTTAGAAATTCCAATTTCATGGGTCAAAATCAGTAGGCTCAAAATAGGATCAAGAAAAGGGAACAGAGGGGTCAGGATCCATAAATTCATCAGCAAATTCACATTCCATTTCAGCATAACTACACAGAAGTTCATGATGAAGAAGATGAAGGATAAATTTCTGGCGAGAATCATTTACTTGAGGAAAATCAGTAGCCTAATTTCCTCACTAAAGAAGATCAGTTTTCTGTAGAAATTCATGCACCGGATGATCATCAATATGTCTTGTCAAATGATGATATGCTATCAGTATAGATAGAATATTACCCGAAGGGGTATCAAAATGCTCTTACTCAAGTACAGAGGTAGTATGGTTTGAGAAATAGGAATGTTCCTATTATCTCCAATCATAAAAAATAAAAAATAAATAAAAACATAACTTTCAAACTGATATTCATCATAAAGAGACGAATACTTCAAATCAAAGCAAAGACAAGGGACCTGTTGTTCCTAGTCCTGCAAAAGGCAATGAAGCTTCTACCAGCAGTCAAAAAAAATATAAACAAGTCCAAGATGGAGGGGAAAATAAGGAAATTCCACACAAATATCAACTAGAGAAAAAAGATGCATTATCCAAAGAGGTATAAAAACATGTAATATTCCTAAATTAACATGCTGCTAATTGGAATATTCATTTTTGCTTTTGTATTTTAGATAGATGTTTAAGTGGGTAGGGAGACCCATAAATATCTTTAGTAGGAATAAAATCCATCTTAATGTAAAAAGGGATCATCATAATAGCTGGATAAAGCACCTCCATGTGTGAACATGGGAAAAAGCATGTGGAAAAGGTCAATTTTGACCAAATCAACAGCGCTAGTATGGAGAGAGTGGATCATTAATGGGAGACAGCGCAGTGTTAGTGGGAGATAGTCTCCATGAGAGTAGTGGCTTTAATGAGTGGGACCCAATGTGAGAAGGCTCTCAATGCATATAAGGAAGTGTAAGACAGGTATAGAAGGCATGTTAGATCATTATTTATTTTGATCTTCTTAGATCTAGATTTGTCAGGTGACATTTCTATTGCATGCTTTTGTTGTTTAACAAGGTCTGTTGTACTGTTTAGTACAAGGTTGTTCCCGAGCGGTAATACCACACTCATCCACGGGGGACTTTGAGTGCTTACTCAGGAGATATTATTGAGCTACATAGTCCACATCCAGCCATCAGACGAAGCTTCAGTCTTCAGCTACAGCGCAGTTTTTTTTCAGAGTTGTGTTGTGTTGTAGGGTGTTGCAGTGGAGGATTGAGAGGGTCACTTTCAGTGTTGTATTTTCAGTGGAGAGGCATCCTTTCCATTGGGAGGCCATCAAGGAAGACCCTGGAGCTTAATTTCATATTTTTCCACCAGGCCAATATATTTCCACCTCCTACTGCGCAATTCCATCATCAAACTGTGTTATTTCATTGGGCATCTGTAGGGGAGGTTTCAATGCTTCAGTTGGAGGTCTAGATCTTCAGGGTTGGGGTCATCCTTTCACTTGAAGGATCTATTAGATGATATCTATACATTTATACATCAGTTTCAGCCACCTCCATCTAGTTATTTAGTTGCAGCTGCAATTTTTCCCTAGGGCTACATTCCTTCATTTTTGTATTTTGGGTATTTCCAGAAACCCTTTCTAGGTTGTCTTGGAAAAGTGCTTGGGAGCATAGATCACTATCCTTAGCACCATTTGAGCTATATAATAGTAGATCCATATTGATATATATTTCCTGTAGCATTTTATGCCCTAAAATTGTGTTTTCTTGGCTCATGGAATTTGTATAGCAGTTATATTTCATGTATTGTCATATTTGCTTAGTGGAGGCTTGTGTGGTATTGCTAGAGTGACTAGATCCTTAAGATTTTATATCCATTATTGCTGATATGTTTAATAATATGGATGTAGATTTGTCTCATGTATTGGTGTATTTATGTATTCACTGTTATTTTCCATGTTTATGTGCTATATTGCTACTTTCCCCATTTGGTAATATTACAGTGGTATCAGAGCATAATCTTGGCTCATCCTGTGAATTTCAGCCAATACGCTATTAAGAGAATAAGAAGAAGAAGAGATCTAAAATGATGTAAGGAATGAGTTTTATCTCATCTCTTTTCAAATCTACGAGGGACCTCACCAAGGAGGTCAAGCAAAGAAGAATGGATAAAATTAAGGAAACCACAATAGGGTTTCAAGATGAGGAAGGTCCATGCACTTCCTATCATTAAAAGAGAAAACCGGTATTGCAGAGAGCTCCAAAGAAATACACTATGTCTACTTTCTTTGAAGAGGAAGGTGAAATACATGGAGATGGAGGAAACTTAGATCATGAGATTCTAAGTGAGTATCTTGCAGAATATAAATCTCAATCAAGAGCTTTTAAGGAGAATCTAACTCTCCCACTGTTCATTCAGCTCAAAGAAGAGAAGAGACCTTGCAGCTATGGAAGGAGAAATCACAATAGATTTCTATTGTCTACATTTGATGGGCTATCCACACGCACAGCAAGGGCTTGTGGAATGGAGTTGGATGCATTCTTCCTGCTACATCCAGTAGTAGAAAGAGAAGTTCTTGATATTGCAGCATTTCACCTTGAGGGTGAGGCAAACATTTGGTGGTTTAGCCATTTGAGTCATGCAAGAGTTACTACATATGCAAATTTTACTCAAAGGTTGATCAAGAATTTTGACAAGAATAAATCATAGGAGAAGAAACCTTCACCACCACTTGCTGCAGGAGTACTTGCATCAGGAGAAGGAACACTTGCACCTTTGCAAAGTGGCCTTGATCTCTTGAAATTTAGAGTCCCATGCATTATTCAGAAGATTCATGAGGAAGAGGAGGCTTATACCAGTGCTGGTGCAGCCATAGAGGAGCAACCATCATCACCAGTAGTTGGATAATTCATCACAACAATGGGAGGAACCCTTGTAGAAGTAAAATATGTTCCCCAGCAAAACCAAGATATGCAAATGTTTCCACTTTCTATTATTTCATCACATCTTCTGGAAGGTTGTGGGGATATTCCATTGCATGACCTAGGGTTAATACACACTGTTGATTTGGAGTAGAATACTATCATTGCGCAGAGGAACCTTGACAGAATCAAGGAGGAGATATACTTTCATCCTAGTATGTCATTTTTGAGCTACACACAACTCTTATGTTTTGAGTGTGGATTTTTGGAGGATAGGATGAGTATTGTCCTAAAAAATCCAATGCAGAACTATACGTTCAACATTGAACATGATCAGCAGATGCACCATGCACCATCATGGAGATCAACAGCACTGTCATTGAGTAGTAGTGATGAGTTGGGGGGCCAACTATTATTGGTACATTTTGATGACCATTATAATTTTGTGACATTGGATAGGCAGATGATTGATGGAAGACATCTTATGATGGATGATATCTCTCATTATTATGATAGATCCTTCTTGATGAGAATTTCACAGCTCAATGAGAATTTTTTGCCTATAGCATATTTGGATCCTTATGGGGTCAACTTTCTCATTGATGAGTGGTCTTCATTTGGATATCTCCAGGATTTTGTACTTCAACATCCCATGAAGTGCAAAGGTAGTAATCTAGTTTGGGAGGATGGTATTCTCCATTCGAGGGATACCAATTTTGAGCATGGAAGGAGGCACCCACATTTGGATGGATGGGTGTGGATGGTGAGCAAGAGGTTGGTGAGCCGCTTGTATATCTATGACACAGGGCAGCAGGAGGCATGGTTGCGTTGGCTACTCTTAAAATAATTTGGCCATCATGTGACATATCCTTTTCCAAAGGGTGCGCGGTGGTTTGAGGAATTTCATGGCACCCATATGTTATGGCATCAGAAGATTTTGTTATATGGGGCATTCTACAATTCAATTATCATGATGTTATTTTATGACTTGTATCATGATGAGATGAGGAGGAAGAAAAGGCTATTGTTTCTTTGGTTACTCTTAGGAGAGTGTGGGTTGATTTTCTCCCATAATTAGTATGGTGATTCAGGAGTAGAGGATAGCACAATCATGGTCCAAAGGGGCTACTCTTTAGCTTTGAAGGATCAGGAGGTACTTCCACATATGAAGGAGTCTCCCACATGTAACAAAATTATGATATGTGACTTTAGAATTGGGCTTGTCAAAGAGGGGAGTCATGAGATGACAGTAGCCTTATTACAAAGGCCAACAACACTGTCACTTGGGAGTATGTATCTATTGATGAAGTGTTCCAAGGGGAGTATGCATCCCTTCACATTTCAGACCACTATGAGGAGATTCTCATGGAAGGGCTCATCCATGGACCTCATTTTCAGCCTACTCACAGTGTATGGTAAGAGTTGTGCTTTTGCACTTATTGATCATATAACAATATATTTTCATTCTCTTTCCATTTACATACAGTGCATTGCTCCACAAGAGGGAAAGTTTGTATTTGGGCTTCATTGTATTTCTAAGACCAACATCTATAAGGGAGATAGAAATTTCTTGTATGGCTTTAGGCAAGTGTTGCACTATTTCTTATATGCTCAGTTGTTACACAATTTCATTTACGATTTACTAGTAGATGAGATGACATGCACAACTAGAAAATTATCAGGAAACAATTTGCCATATTATGTTCTAAAACAACAGTTAGCAAAACTGTGTTGTAACGACTTGGGAAATTGTTGGTACTTTCCATCTCTACATGAAAACTTCAATGTCTTTCTCATTTGGATGCCATATTGTGATGATGTCCTATTCATCATGTATGGTATGGTTTGGGAAAGCATGATTCATGACACTAGAGAGAGGATCTTTGAGGACCCATTTTTATTCTTACCTCTTGAAGGAAACATTATTGTAGCCCAAAATCAACAGCCATTCTACACTTATCATAAGTGGAGAGAGATACAGCATGGGATAGACAATTTGTTCTATCAATATCAGCTATGTAGCACACCTACATTGCAGGAGCCAAAGGTGGAGGATTTTTTCCATGAGTTACCATTTTGGAGGGTGACTCATTTTGTGTGGATGATAGCTTGGGGATGGGAGTTTCACATGGGAATGATGGTTCCCAACATATTTTAGATTCCATGCCTCAAGAAGGCCTCTGCACAACACATATTTTCCTCCATGGATATCCCACTTCTTCATGATGATAGCCATTTGGATTTGTCACCAAAGGCTAACTTGTACACTTGGGAGGAGTAACTTGGAGAAATATTGATGAGGCGGCATCTTGTTCATTGGAGAATATTATCATATGAGGATGCTACAGGAGGAGGAGGGGAAGCTCTTCAGTTCTATCCTTGCATTTGCTTGAGGACAAGCAACATTTGGGAGGGGAGGACTTTAATATTCCTAAATTAGCATGCAGCTAATTGGAATATTCATTTTTTCTTTTGTCTTTTAGATAGATGAATAAGTGGGTAGGGAGACTCATAAATCTCTTTAGTAGAAATAAATTCCCTCTAAATGTGAAAAGGGATCATCATAATAGCTGGATAAAGCACCTCCATGTGTGAACAGGGGCAAAAGCATGTGGACAAGGTCAATGTTAACCAAATCAATAGCATTGGTATGGAGAGAGTGGATCATTAATGGGAGATAGTGTAGAGTTAGTGGGAGATAGTATCCATGGGAGTAGTGGCTTTAATGAGTGGGACCCAAGGTGAGAAGGCTCTCAATGCATATAAGGAAGGGAAAGTCATCCACATAAGGCATGTTAGATGATTATTGATTTTTGTATAAATTTATAAACACAATAATGTATTTTCGGATTCTCCTGATCTAACAAATTAATCTTATGTTACATTCATAATCCTTCCACTTAATTCTTTGTGGAAATTAAATCGCCAATTGCAAAACACATATGAAGCAAAATCAATCACACATAACAAGATGTTTTACTGGGAAATCTTAAAGCTAAAAAACCCAACTATCATATATTATGTATATCAATGGAACATGTAACAATCGGATACAAATCTCTGCTCATAGAACTCTCAGTAAAATCAACAATCGTCACACACTGTCACGCAGAAATTTTCATATCTATGCACCAATTTCTTGCCTCCTGACAGCCTGCCTCCACTACGTAATCCCTGCTGAAGATGATCCCTGAATGAATTCGATCTTGCCCTGCTTGCACTGCGCAATCCTCATTTTCATCTCCAATATCAGTGTAGATGCATTGAATGCATCACTATAGTCACAACTGATAGTCCATCTCACCCTTTTACCTATCTCTCCACTGGGTCTCCACTAGATCTGACATGCAAGTAGTTAACTATTGTATTTGTTCAGTTTCAAGTAAGACACTACTTGTGAATTAATTAAATAATTAATTCACTCATCTTTCACTAGTGTATCTTTAGTTACAACTAGCACAACTGAGTTAAACCAAATAACAGCTCACATAATTACTCTTCCAACTCTGTTACAACTTGCCACTGTCGGTTATAACGAAGTCCTCCATGCATGAGTCACCAACCGCCCTAGGAATTGTGTAATTCCTTCAACCCACTCATGTGCCACATCTGTTCACTGAAATAAAGTGCTCCAAGAGAGTAAGTTACTATTTATTGTCTGATTATTATTAAGGGCTATAATAATTGACATGCATCTATTTTTAGATTAGTGATCTATAAATAGACTTCACCCAATCTTATAAAAATATAAATTCATCCAAAGATAGAATTTTCTCAACCATCTAGAATCAGCATCCTACTAAATTTAGAATATGCTCACCATTCTAAAAATAGACATACACCTAAAAATAGCCTGTGAGCCCCACTTAGTGAAGGTGCTTAAGTTTCACTAAGCTCATCATCTTATTGAATCTCAACAATTTTGATCTTCTTAGATCTAGATTTGTTAGGTGACATTTCTATTGCATGCTTTTGTTGTTTAGCAGGGTCTTTTGTACTATTTAGTACAAGGGTGTTCCCGAGCGGGAATCCCACACTCATTCTTGAGGGAATTCGAGTTTCTACTCAGGAGAGATTATTGAGCTACATAGTCCACATCCAGGCATCAAGCCAAGCTTCAGTCTTCAACTATAGCGTAGTTTCTGTTCAGATTTGTGTTGTGTTGCAGGGTGTTGCAGTGGAGGATTGAGAGGGTCACTTTCAATGTTGTATTTTCAGTGAAGAGGTGTCCTTTCCATTGGGAGGCTACCAAGGAAGACCCTATTTCCACCTCCTACAGCGTAGTTCCATCATCAAACTGTGTTATTTCATTGGGCATATGTAGGAGAGGTTTCAGTGCTTCAGTTGGAGGATTAGATCTTCAGGGTTGGGATCAACCTTTCACTTGAAGTATCTATTGGAGGAGATCTATACATTTATACATCATTTTCAGCCACCTCCATCCAGTTATTCAGCTGCAACTGCAATTCAGCCTTAGGGCTCCATTCCAACATTTTTGTATTTTGGGTATTTCCGAAAACCCTTTCTAGGTTGCCTTGGAAAAGTGATTTGGAGCATAGATCTCTATCCATAGCACCTTTTGAGCTACATAACAGCATATCCATATTTTTATATCTTTCCTGTAGCATTTTATGGCCTAAAACTACGTTTTCTTGGCTCATGGAATTTTTATAGCAGTTATAATTCATGTATTGTCATATTTGCTTAATGGAGGCTTGTGTTGTATTGCTTAAGTGACTAGATCCTCAAGATTTTATATCCATTATTGCTGATATGTTTAATCAGATGGCTGTTAATTTGTCTCATGTATTGGTATATTGATGTATTCACCGCTATTTTCCATGTTTATGTGCTATATTGTTTCTTTCCCTATTTGGGAATATTACAAAACAGTATGCCCTTTTTATTCTTGAAGATGAAATCACTAAGCTAAAAATATCCATTCCTTTAACTGAAATAGTAAATAATGACCAGTATAAGTTTCAAGTAGCCAATTTTCTTAGGGTAGATCAAATGTCTAATATGGTTAATGTAAGTGATGATCACCCGGAACTTTTATTTGGTCCTGATGTTGATGGTGATTTAGAAGATAGTGAGGTCCCTTCGTTCTATCTTAGCCTCAAAATCCACGATTTTATCCTCCATAATGCCATTCCTAATTCCAGATCATCTCATAACCATATTCTCAAAGCCATCATGGACAGATTAGGCCTAGATATCACAAGACCTTACCATGAACTTTATTCATTTGATTCACGTAGAGTGAAATGTCTTGGCCTAATTAAAGATCTAGTGGTGTCTTTAGAACAAATCCCAGCCAAGAATGTCCTCATGGATGTTGTTATGGATGATATCCCTCCCAGATATGGAATTTTTCTCTCCCAATCATGGGGAGCGAAAGTACCTTGTAGCTTGAATTTTCATATGATGCCGTACTAGTCTTTGGTTAACTCAAAAAACTATACCAGGAAAGTAAAATGAAGTACATGATCAGTAGCAGAGAAAAGCCTAATAATCATCCCATACATGTTGTTCACATAGATTTAGAGGCTTTTATCTTATTCAATGATCAATTTCATCATATTCATAAAGTTTGATTGAAGAAAAGAGAAGTTTATGAGTTTTCAAATTATGTTTTATAAATTGCAAATGTAGAAAATCAAGAAAAGATGCCAAGTGGTTTGGAACCAAGCGTGTTGAAATTAAACAAGAAAATGCACCACATACTAGAGTGGGATTCCAGTCCCACATGAGTGAGGAATTCAAGTGACACATTAGAGCTAATGTGGGCATCCAATTTTTAAATAAATTGGAAAATAAATTGTAATATTATCTCATTACAACTTATAATAGTTAACAAAGTGTGATAGACTTAGTTAGCTCAAGAATTTTGAGTTGAGGGTCAAAGGATAGGCATGTAGAGTGATTCTCTTATTTACAGGGTCCAGTTGCAATTGTAGCACTAGTGTGGTGCGAGTGCAATCAGTTAACTCTTGAATTAATTGAGTTAAAATTAGTTTAACTAGTTCTAACTCATTAATGAGCTAGTGGAAGATCAAGTGAATTAAAATAGATTTAATTCACAAGTAGTGATCTACCAATTAATTGATGATTCACCATCAATAGTTGCATGCATGTCAATTCTAATGATGACCTGGTTAAGATAAAGGTTAAAGGTAAGTAAAAAAGCATTTGTATTATTAGCGAACTATATAGGTGCAGTTATAAAGCCACAGGAAGCCCATGATCGATTGCGCAATCAAGGAAGGTTGGAATTCATATTTAATAGGAATTATTTTTCCTAGGAATTGTGTGAGCAAGGCAAGCTGAAGTTGGCAGGAAATTGGCTATGTACTGGTCCAATTTTGCCTAGATCAGTGTGAGACAAATAGTAGAGTGTATGAGCTTCTTATGAGCTCACATGAATTTTATTGTTTCGTGATTCCTTGGTTGATTATACAATAAATATGGAGGGGTTTCGAGTTGTTTCTTTCCCCAAAAAAATCTTGTGTTGTGTGATTGATTTACTTCTTTCTCTTACTTGCATGTGATTGAGCAATCGTGATTTATATTCCGAAAATATTGTAGAACAATTTAGTATATTTTATTAGTACATTATATTATCATATTGAATCCATTGGTGTAATTTCTACATGGTATTAGAGTGCCAAGAATTGCAATAGTGCAAAAGAAATTGAGTTTGTGTTGAACAGTATTCAAATTTGTAGATACTTTCTTTGGAGCTAGAAGCGGATCAATATGACTTTTAATGGCTTGAGACTCGAATATGCACTTGAGGGAAGTTAGAATTATATTGCATGGAAGGACGGGATGGAGGCAGTGTTGGAGCACAATGTGTTGAACGAATTCATAGATACTGATATTCCCAAGCCCGCAGTAGCAAATTCCCAACTTCTTTATGCATGGAAGACGAAGGTAGAAAAGGTGGGGCGGATCTTATTAGAGGGAGTTTGAGATCATATTGTTTCGAGTCACCATTGTAAGAAAAATCCATATGCTATGTGGAAAGCCTTGACAGATCTGTTTCAAAGCAGCAGTGACCACAGAAAATTGGCACTCAAGGACAAGCTCAAGAAAATAAAAATGGAGAAATGCGACACAATCCAGAAATACTTGACCAAGTTCACTCAGTGTCGATATGAGCTTGGAAGTGTTGGGATTACTGTAGTTGATGATGACTTTGTGATCCTAGCACTTCTAGGCCTTCCCAAGAGATGGCATAGTTATCAGGACTTTGTGAATGGGAGGGAGAAGTTACCATATTGGGAGCGACTATGGTCAGATTTGGTACAAGAAGAGTTTCAGCAGAATACCAAGGATGGATCCCCATCCAAGACTGATGATGAGGAAAATTGTGACTTTGTTGGTAAGGAAAAGAAGGGGAAGGGGAAGAATTCCTATTCCGAAATCTAAGACAGGAAAATAATGCAAGAAGCATGATCTGTCAAAGGTGAAATGCTTTCACTATCATGATCATGGACACTATGCCACAAATTTTCCACAAAAGAAGAAGAACAGCAAGAAGGCTTCGGGAGCTGCAGCAGGTGAAGCTTTAGCCTCACAGTTTGAGTTGGACTTCTCTCTCATCACATGCATGGTGTCAATTGTGATGGGATCTATGTGGTACTTGGGTAGTCAATAATCTTTCCACATGACAGGAAACAAATAACTCTTTAGTATATTGGAGGAGAAGGATATTCAGATGCACATTGAGATGGGTGATGATGGAAGGTATAGCGCTACCGAGATTGGTACAATTACTGTCCAGAGATATTCAGGTAAACCTTTCATATTAAAAGATGCCATGCATGTACCAGGCTTGAAAAATAATTTAGTTTCAATTTATATGTTGGAGGATCTTGGATATGATGTGGTTTTCAGTGAAGGAAAGGAATTTCTTCATCACAAATCCACAGGAGAGGTAAAGAAGATTTGGATTCGTGTGAAGAACCTCTACAAACTTGATGTAGATGGTTTCACATTGTTGAGCAATAAAGCAGGGAAGGTGGTGAGCCGGGATACAGGTGAGTTATGGTACATAAGGTTGGGCCATCTACACCATAGTGCTTTGAGGATCATGCAGCAGATTTCTATAGGCCTTATAAAGGGTACTCTTGTGCAGATAGACACATGCAAGGGATGTGCCATGGGGAAGTATATCAAAGCCACTTTTAATGAGAAGGAGAATCTAGCAGTCGAAATCCTTGAGAGAGTTCACTCAGACATGTGTGGACCCTTCTCTACACCTTCCACAGCAAAGCATGGGTATTATGTGATTTTTTTTTATGATTTTTCTAGAAAGTGTTGGATCTTCTTTCTACAGAAGAAATATTAGACGTTATCCAAGTTTTGTGAGTTCAAAGCACTGGTAGAGAAAGATACAGGAAAGAAGGTGAAGGTTATAAGGAGTGAAAATGGTGGTCAGTATATCTCTAATGAATTCAAGAACTTATGTGGCAAAGAAGGAATTCAGAGATAACTGATTGCACTTCATAAACCACAACAGAATGGGGTTGCAGAAAGAAAGAAAAAAACAATTTTGGGAGGAGCACGAGCTATGTTAAATTATCAGGGCCTACCATTTCATCTGTGGTCAGAGGCATGCAACACAGCGGTATTTGTGCATAATTGTAGTCCTCATCAGATACTTGGCATGAGTACACCAGAGGAGGCTTTTTCAGGTAAGAAATCGAATGTTTCATATTTTAAAATTTTTGGGTCATCTGTCTATTTCCATGTGACCAAAGATGCCAGGAAGAAGCTAGAACCAACAACAAAGGTTGGGATATTTGTGGGGTACACTGATACTCCCCACAAATATTGAGTGTATTTGCGGTTGATGAAGAGAAAGCCGTGTTATCATCCCTTGAGAGGTAACTTGACTTGCATGCAAATGAGGAACTCTTAGTTCCAAAGGATGAACCTCAGGATGTGGAGTAGCCACAAGCAGAGGATCATGGAATGGCAGAAACCACTAATGCAGAGCCATCCACCAGAAATGGTAGGAAGCGCACCAGAGAGACTAACTTATTTATGCTAGATGTGACAGAGCATGTAGGTGCAGCTACATCACAGCGCAGGCAGAGAAGGTCCACAGACAGGTATATTGTATACATGGCTCTTATGAGCGAGTATATTGTGACAGAACCATCCTCTTTTGAGGAAGCATTGCACCAGCCAACATGGGTTGATGCGATGGTTGAGGAGTATGAGTCCATTATCAAAAAAATTGCATGGGAAGTGGTCCCAAGACCAATGGGGAATTCATTGGTTGGATCCAGGTGGATCTACAAGGTGAAGCAAGCAGCAGATGGGAGTGTGGATAAATGCAAGGCTAGATTTTTGGCCAGAGGATTCTCATAGGTATAGGGGATTAACTATGAGGATACTTTTGCATCGATTGTAAGGAACTCATTGACTAGATCTATCCTTGCACTCTCAGCACAGATGGGGTGGTATACACACCATATGGATGTAAAGACAACCTTTCTCAATGGAGTTATTAAGGAATAAGTGTACATTGAGAAGCCAAAAGGTTTTGAGACCTTTGATAGGGAGTCACATGTGTGCACACTCAAGAGAGAACTGTATGGGTTGAAGCAAGCACCTCGTGCTTGGTACACCATGATTGACAGTTATTTCATCGAGTTAGGCTTCACAAAGAGTGAAGCGGATGCGAACTTATATCATATTTTGGTTGATGGTAAGATTTTTATTATTGTACTTTATGTCAATGATCTTATACTAATAGGTGATGAGAAGCTCATAACTTCTTGCAAAGAGGATTTTTCAATATATTTTGAGATGAAGGACATGGGGATCTTGCACTATTTCCTTGGCCTTGAAATATGGAAAAGAGATGGGGAGCTATTTGTATCTCAGGGCAAGTATTCCAAGGAGATTCTAAGGAAGTTCCACATGGAGGGCAGCAAAACCATGTTGTAGGAAGGAGGATGCTACTTCAAGTGAGGTAGTGGATGCTACTGTTTACAGGTAGCTTGTGGGTTCACTTATGTATTTGGTGAACACTGGACCAGACATATGCTACGCATTTAAATAGCTTATTCAAGTTATGGTTAATCCTAGCAAGCTCTTTTGGAAGGTGGGGAAGCATGTTTTGAGATATCTCAGGGGCACTACAGAGTACGGATTATGGGACATATGGATAAAGGGAGTGAATATTCAAGGCTTCACCAATGCAGATTGGGGAGGTAGTCCATCAGAAAAGAAGAGCACATCAGGGGGCATCTTCAGCATAGGATCAGCAGCAGTTTCTTGGTACAGCAAGAAGCAAATATCAAATGCACTTAGCTCAGTCGAGGTAGAGTACATTGTAGCTAGTCAGTCTGCATCCAAGTCCATCTGAACGAGGAAGATACGTTTTGGTTTGTTTGTTCATCAGATGGATCCGGCTGATACATTGTGATAACCAGAGTTGCATAAAACTCTCAGGTAATCCAGTATTCGATGATAGGTCCAATCATATTGAAATTTGGTACCACCATCTCAGATATTATATTCAGAGGGCATTATGTTGCTGCAGTACATTCCCTCAGAGGATCAGAATGAAGATATATTGACGAAGGCGCTTGCAAAGAGAAAATTTGAATACCACAAAGGCAAGATCAGAGTTGAAGATACTATATTTCTTGTTGAGAGGGAGTGTTGAAATTCAACAATAAAATGCACGACATACTAGTGTGGGATTCTAGTCGCACATGAGTGAGGAATTGAAGTGACACATTAGTGCTAATGTGGGCATCCAATTTTTAAATAAATTGTAATTTGATCTCATAACAACTTGTAATAGTTAACTAAGTGTGACAAACTTAGTTAGCTCAATAATTTCGAGTTGATGATCAAATGATACGCATGTAGAGTGATTCTATTATTTATGGGGTCTAGTTGCAGTTGTAGGACTAGTTTGGTGCGAGTGCAATCAGTTAACTCAAATTAATTGAGTTAAAATAAGTTGAACTAGTTCTAACTTATTGATGAGCTAGTGAAAGATCAAGTGAATTAAAATAGATTTAATTCACAAGTAGTGATCTACCAAGTAATTGATTATACACTATTAATAGTTGCATGCATGTCAATTCTAATGATGACCCAATTGAGACAAAGGTTAAAGGTAAGTAAACTATTATTTGTATTATTATCGAACTACCCAGGTGCAGTTATAAAGCCACATTAAGCCCATGATGTATTGCACAATCAAGGAAGGTTGGAATTCCTATTTAATAGGAATTATTTTTCCTAGGGATTGCGTGAGCAAGGCAGGCTGAAGGTGGGCATGAAATTGGCTATTTATTGGTCCAATTTTGCCTAGATCGGTGTGAGACAATTGGTAGAGTGTATGAGGTTCTTGTGAGCACACATGCATTTTATTGTTTCATGATTACTTGGTTGATTATACAATAAATATGGAGGAGTTTTGAGAATTTTCTTTCCCCAGGAAAATCTTTTGTTGTGTGATTTATTTACTTATTTCTCTTACTTACATGTGATTGAGAAATCGTGATTTATATTCCACAAATATTGTAGAAGGATTTAGTATATTTTTTTAGTACATTACATGAGAGGATTGAATCCATTGGTGTAAATTATACAAAGTGAATTAGCCAAAAAAAGAGATGAAACAGTGAAATACATTGAAATTTTTGGTACAACAAACCTTTCTCAAGAAGCAAGTAAAGTTCAGCCATTAAATTTGCAGCATTCCAATGAAGAAAGTGGTTTGTGGACCATGGAATTCAATGGGGCCTTGGGTAAGGAAGGGGCTGGAATTGGAGTGTGGATTCACAACCCTATAATTTTTTCTCTTAACATTCCTCCTAATGTTTGAATGTCCTCTTACAATTTAGCATTCGATTGTTCGAACAATGAAGCAAAGTATGAGGCTTTAATATCTAGCTTGAACATTATCAAGAATTTAGGTGCCAAGAAAATTTTTGTGTATGGCGACTCCGAGTTGGTAATAAAACAAGTCAAAGGGGAATACTAGGCCAAGCATCCCAAGATGCGAGCTTACCGAAATGCAGTATTATATCCTCAAGACCTTCACTGATTATGCTTTTTCATTGATACCAAGGGACAACAATGTTATTGATGATTATCTTACCACTTCGGCCAGCATGTGTATCCCAATAAGAAGTGTGATATAAACATCAAACATCGCCATGTTGTTTAGGATAATGTTCAGTATTGGCAGGTCTTTCAAGATGACAAAAAAACCAGCAACTTCTTGTAGATGGAAGAGAAATTTGTGAATTTACAAATGGATGACAAATTTTATGAAAATGACCAAGAATTGCATGCAACATAAATGAAATTACTTCAGCTAAAAGACAACTCCATTCCTAGAGGTCTTATGCTTTTGGAGATTTTTTATCAAGATGATGTTGCACGCAAACTGAACATGTTGCCAACAATAGTAGGAGTGGAAGATCTTAATCTTGGCACTCCTGAAAAACCAAAGATAGTCAATATTTTAAAATCCTTGAGCCCAAAGATGAAAGGTAAATATGCAACGCTCATGTCTCAGTTTTTTTATGTTTTTGCAATGGAGCATTTTGATATAAAAATTTATGATAAGAGTATAATTCAGCATACTATTCCTTTGAAACCAAATCAGAAGCCTTTCCACCAAAAATTGAGGAGAATGAATCCCAAGTTGTTGCCATCCATTCAAAAAGAGGTAAACAGGTTATTTACTTTTGGTATTATAGTTCCACTTTTCTTCTCAAATTGGATGTCTAACTTAGTGCCAGTAAGGAAGAAGATTGGATAAATCCGCTTGCGTATTGATTTCAAAAATATGAATAAAGTGTCGTTAAAAGACAATTACCCACTTCCAAAGATGGACAATATTCTGTAAAGGGTAGTTGGATCTTCCAAACTTTCATTGTTAAATGGATTCTCCAGTTATAATCAGATTTTAGTCCATCCAAATGATCAGGAAAAGACAACCTTTACGGCACCATGGGGTACCTTCATGTACACCAAAATTCCCTTTGGATTAAAAAATGCAAGAGAAAAGTCTCAGCAAGTGATGGACATTGCCTTTTCCAATGAAAAGGATGTCTTTTTTTTCATCTATTTTGATGATATCATTTTTTTTTCCAAGACATATGAGCAGCACTTGAAAACAGTTTTTTAGAGATGTAGGAAATTTGGCATATCATTGCATCCTAAGAAGATTTTGTTTGCTATGGAGGAAGGAAAATTGTTTTACAAAATCATTTCAAAAGACAGCATCCGAATATATCCTTCAATAATTTAAGCAATTCAAAGCTTGGACTATCCTAGAAGTAATAAGGAGATTCATTCATTCAATGGTAAAATCAATTTTATGAGAAGGTTTGTTCCCAATCTTGCTGAAAAATTGAGGAAAATTACTAAGATGCTGAAGAAATATAGTGAAGTAAAATAGTTTGAGGAAGCAAAGAATTTTTTCAATAAAGTAAAATTTTCTTTATTTCATGCTCTTATTCTTATTATTCCATATCACACACTTGATTTCATCATTTTTTTCCTTTTCTTCGGAGCATACTCTAGTTGTTTTCCTAGTGCAAAAGAAAAATCAGAAAACAGCCCATCGCTTTCTTCAATAGATCCATTAGAGATGCAGCCTTGAAGTACAATATCATTGAAAAATAGGCCTTGGAAATAATTAAAGCATTGAAGGACTTCCGAGTCTATATTTTTCACTCTCATGTGATTGCATATGTTCCAAATGTTGTTGTCAAATATGTGCTTACACATAATTATCCTGAAGGTCGGTGTGGAAAATGGATCGTTGTTATGTTGGAGTATGACCTGGAGATAAAGCCTACAAAACTGATCAAGGGACAAGGCGTTGAAAATCTTATGGTGGACTCCAATATTCATGCTTTAGACATCCATTTTAATGTTTCATTATCTGAAGAGCAAGAGGTTTAGTCATTACCTCAGGTATCTAAAATATTTATTTCATTGTCATGGTACGATGATATTGTCTATGTTTTGAAACACCTGAATAATCCTCCTGGATTCCTGAGTATTAAAACTATATATTTGAATTTTATGGCTCTTAAGTATTGCATCTTTAACAATGATTTGTATTGGAAAGATCTGGGTGGATTGTTGTTGAATTTCTTGATAGAAGGAGAAGTTGAAAAAGTGATGAATGACTTTCATAAAGGTGACTTTGGTGGTCATATTTTCTGGAAGACTATAGCAAATAAGTTTTTAAGGGTTGGATTCTATTGGCTAAGTTTATTTTTAGATGTGTATAATACCGTCATGATTTTTCATGAATTTTTAATTTTTCAAGGAAGGAGAAAGCTTTTGTCGCCGCCCTTAAAACCCATCACAGTTCAAGCACCCTTCCAGTAGTGGGGTCTTGATTTCTTTAGCGATATCCATCCTCCTTCATCATCTCAGCATAAATGGTTACTCCTGCCACTGATTTCTTCACAAAGTGGATTGAAGCCATTTCAATGAGGCAAGCTACAGATGCTATCATCATTCAGTTTTTGGAAAACAATATCTTGTCTCATTTTAGTTGTTCACATAAAATTATTATTGACAATGCAGTAGAATTTCAGTCTAAGAAAATTATTGACTTTCGTGATAAGTATCACATAAGGCTTGGTTATTATACAGCATATTATCCTCAAGGCAACGGGTTGGTTGAATCATCAAATAAATCATTGGCGAATATAATTAAGAATTTCTTGCAAGAGAACAAGAGAAATTGGCACAAGAAGCTCATAAATTCTTTATGGGCGGTTAGAGTTAGCATGAATATATAAATTAATATGTCACCTTTTTAGCTTGTGTATGGTGTTGACATAGTATTTCCCACTTCTTTAGCTATCCCAGTGATGAAAATTATCCAAGAGATTGATAGTGAACCAAACGATATCCAACGAAGAATCGGTCAAACGATTCATTTATAGCAGACAAGAGAAGAAGTGTTCAGTCACACTTCAAAACTTCATAAGAAAATCAAGATAGTGTATGACAAGAAGATCAAAGCTAATGATTTCAAAGAAGGAGATGTTGTTCTTCGATGGGATGCTCAGACTGAAGACAAAGATAAGAACGGTGATTTTTATAATCTATTGTAAGGTACATACAAGATAAAATCATTCAGAAGTAATAAGGCATTCTTTTTAGAAGATCTTGATGGAAAATAAATTTTCGGAGGACCAGTGAACGATAGGTTCCTCAAGCACAACCTTACCTGATTTTGAAGAAAAAAGTTCACTTTCATTGTAAATATAAATTTTGTTTGATTTCAATAATAAGAATTTTTTGCAAAATTTTAAAGCTCGAGGAGAAGGCCATGAGATTTCTATAATTAGTTGATGCTTTCCTTTAAAAAAAATTCAAAAATTTCAATGAGTTTTCGAGTCAAATTTTCAGTTTTTTGAAGTTGTTTCAATTTCTAGTTTTGACTTCATCACCCAATGGATAAGGCTCCTAATATATAGTATTATTAACACCTCCTGAAGGATATTCCATCCCTAGCTAGAGCCAATGTTAGTGTCCAATATTCAGTGATCAAAATGTACTCTTTCAAATTTGTCTACTAGTAGTTCTAGGTCAAAATTCTACATTTCCAAGTCAGTTTTCAAATAAATTTTTTATCGCTGGATATGTCTAGATTTTTAAAAGCTACTCCCTTCAGTTTTTTCATGGTCATTGTATTTTCATGGGTCATGTCCTCATTTTCATCTAGGGTCTCAGGTTAACTCATCATGTTTTCACCTAGGTCAGTGTTTAGTAGGTCTTTCATTTCACCTCCATAAAAGTCCAAAACCTATCACAAAAAAGGCAAAAAGAAGATTCATTTACTTCTATCATACAAAGACATTTAAAATGGAGTTAGCTTAGGTAGGTGAATAAAATAGAGACAATTTGTCTTGTTTCAAAATCTTGTTTCATTGCCAAAATATTCAAAAAGCAAAGTGTTCTTCAAAAAGGTCATGTTTTCACTAAATGACAAAAAAGGTGTTTTTATTGATGTTATAAAAGGTAAAAAGTGACTTGTCTCACTCATTTTATATTCTCTTTCACGATGAAGTGTATATTACCTTCGCAATACCTTACCATTGCCAAAGGTGGAAGAAAACAGGAAAAATTTGCAAAGAAATCTAATCTCCTATGCTTTTGGAGGCTCTGTGACGCTTCTGAAGCAGTTGTGTGACCTTTCTAGGTCAGCGCGTTGCTTATGAGAATTGGCGCTACAGTTCTGGGTAGCGCTACATTTTTCCAAAAGAGTGCTACGTTTTTGGATCTTGGCCTCCAATTCAACTTCTAAAGCTTGAAAACAACTCTGAAAACTCCTTGTGACCTCCAAAACGAGTAAGTAAACACTTCCAAAGCTTTCTTCAAGTCAAGTCATAATTGTATGAGTGTTTTTCATCATTAGGTTTTTTCTCTCCTATGATATAGGGTTTCTCCTTTCTTAATTGGTTTAGCCATTTGAGACCCTTTTCCCACCATATAAACCTTCACTTATCCTTCATATATCCTACCCTAAACAACCCCTACAACTTATAGGCCTCTTTACCCTTCTTTCATCAAAACCCTAACTCCTCACTACACTTTCATAGAAAAACTGGAAAATCTATGTGTTTTCCTATTTTGACCCATTTTCCCATACCCATTTCAATTGATTCCACCTACATCCTTAAGCTAACACATTACTCTATTGTCTCAAATTTTTGGGAATTTTCCAACATCCTTATGTTGGACCTTTAATTAAACTGAGAGGGGGGGGGGGGGGGGGTGAATCAGTTTAATGCATTCCTGATATTTTAAAAATTTTCATTAAACTATTTACACCTTCATTTCATATCCAATTTAATGTGCAAGTAATCTTAGAATGCAAGCAGCAAGTATTAGTTTAATATAGCATTACACTTAATATGAGAGTTGCAGGAATTAAGCAGATGATACATATCAGATTCAATACATAACTATCATGCACAGAGACACCAGATATAAGTGGAAACCCATAACGGGAGAAAACCACATCTTATTATTGTTGTGATGCAAAGGCAAGCTCCTACTCCCTCTCACCACTTTTTTTCTGCAGGCACCAACCTACAGGAGGCTCCAACCTCAATTCTGCAAGCTACAACTTGCAAGGAAGCACCAACTCCCTTCAATTTTCTGTAGGCACTAACCTACAGGAGGCTTCAACCTTTGTCAGCTACAACTGACAGCTATTAAGCTGAATGTTTGCTGATTTACTCCATATATCAGCTCTGTTCTGTATCTGCTCTTCTTCTCTTAATCTTCTATGCTTTATTCTTCTATATTCTGCATTATCTATATCTGCTCTCTCTCTCTCTCTCTCTCTCTCTCTCTCTCTCTCTCTCTCTCTCTCTCTCTTCTAACACCCTTTTTTCATATCAAAATGATATTACTTATAGAATTTCTTGATGACTGTTTGTTTTCCTTTAGGAATTCGAAATGAATGGTCATACCCCTTGGTCTTCTGCCTCCTCATTTCTTTATCCAACTCAATTTAAAAATCATAATAATATGTACACAATTTCATGCTATAGTGGGATTTTGTCTTTTCTTTAGGATACTTGCCTTTGCATCACAAACAATAAAAAATAATTACATCATTTACTTTCACATTTTAATTACATATTTCAATTTCACTCAGCTCCTTTTCCGAATTTTGGCTTTACTGGATTTGTCTTTTCCTGCTGTTGTTAAGAACCTGTTCTGCATACCTTGGTTCACTATAATTGTGTGCACCTGTGAATGTATACCTGTCAAACCTGTAATCTCAGTTTATCTCTTCATGCTCTCCTCTTCTTTTTCCTTTTCCATAATTGCATTTAAGTTTTCATGCTCAATCATATTCCAACCCGGGCAATCTCTCTCTCTGCACTTATTCTACGCTGGCAATTTCAATTAAGTAAGGCTGGCTATTTTCTCGGTTGGCACTCAGATAATAATCAATAAATCTAAGGGTTTATTTTAATGCCTCCTCTAATAATGTTCTCTCCAAGACATACATATATCACTGCATTCTTTAATTACTCGCAACCTTAATATATATCAATGCAAATAACCCGGCGTCGAACATATACATATATACGATCAACCTTATCATATAACCCTCGGTGATAAATATTTAAACTATATTGTATTTAATCCATTACACAGGTTAATATGTCTCCGTCGTTATACATAAGTTCTTTTATACTCCGTCGGGCCTTATACTAAATTAATAACCCAACTTCATTACGTATATCTCCGCCGGGCCCACAATGCCATCAACCGCCAATCGAATGCACACAAAATACATGACTTATCTTCCACGCACCTTTATTAAACCTCGTGAAAGTCCTGTGATCGCCCACTATTGGATAGCCTTTGCCCAGATCAATGGATCTTATTCATTTCGCTGGGCGTCTTCCGCCAATCGTTAATGCGTGAAATTTCAATTTAATCAAAACCGCTTGGGACACGCGGCCAAATCCTAATGGAATCGCTCTGATTCCACAGATACCACCTTCCATATAAAAGTGGTGCGAAAAATACTAGAAACTGCCGTCACTGTTCCCCGTTCCTACTCGTGGTTCCGTTGCTTTACTCCAGGTTCCGGTCCTCCACGATTTCATATACATATAACTTTTCATCGTATTTCAGTTATATATATGACTATGGTTCCTTCTGCCTTTATTAAAAAAAATCGCTCATATTTCAATGTATTGTCGTATTCGATTCCGCTCCAATGCTCCGGGTTCCGCTGCCTATTTAATTTACAGAGGTTCTATCAAACTGTTAACCCCGAAACTCGTGGGATCATCAATACCACGACATCATTGGCTACCAGAGTTCAGAGATTGAGCCATTACAGAGAGTCGACACCTTTCATGACAATCTTCCACCGTAATTTATCTTGCTGGTAACTACAGGTATGGCTACGCATAACTAATGACTTTCAGTAGGCATCAATTTATTCCAATCCCACACAGAATCACGGCTCATACATTCCACATAGTCAATTTGTGTTCCACTGTGGGTTCAACGGTCTATCCACACATAACCCTCGCCGCAGAGTTTATTTATTCGACACAAAAAACCTCGCCACAGAGTTTATTTACACACCATACCTCAAAATTGCACACTACAGCATCATAGACCCATTTAGACCCCCAATTACAGAATCTCATGTAATGCAAAACTTCTTCACTACTCTGCACCTTGAATAGCTATTTACATCAATTCATTTCCTTTGCTTCCTCTGCTTTTTCTTTGCTCCCTCTTCTTCTTCTCTGCTGCCTCTGTTCTTTGCCATCTCCTTGCAACTGTTCCTGTCTCTACATCTGTTACCTCCTTTTCCATCAATGACAACATTTCCAACACCTTATACCTCATCACAACCCCAAAACCTACCCTATCCATATCCCTTGGTTTTTCCAAATTCACTCATCCCTACCCACTCATTTCAATATAGGAGGGTTTGATTGTGTTCATAATTAGCATGGAGGGTGAAAATAAAACTCACAAGGGAGGCCATCACTCTAGATTTGAGCCATCCACAATGCAAGAAATTAATGCCTCCCCGTATGCCAAGAGATGTTTTGAAAACACAGGATGCCTAAGATTTTGTAAGAGGATCATGGAGGTAGGATGTCATGCACCATTGACTACCCCTTTTGCCACAAACTTCAACAAATACAAGGCCACCATTGCAGGCATTGAATTCACTCTATCAGCAAAGGCCATCACTTCGGCAACAGGGATCCCAAATGAAGAAGAAGTCTGGTTCAAGGGCATGGAATTGGACCTTGAATACTACCCAATGTTCCTAAAACCTTATTGCAGAGATGAATTTGAACATGTTTTCCCTTTCAGGCATCTACTTGATAAGTATTCCCCATTAATGAAGCTCATCATGAATTATTTCGCATGTGAGGTAATATTTTCAAGATTGTACCAGTACCATGTCAGGTTGATAATGCACTTTACAGGTACCAAATATCTCAATTTGTCAAACTATCTATTTAGAAGTTTGGTCAAGATGACAGAAAAAGTAAAAATAAAAGGTAGAAATCCTAATCCCAATCTATTTCATCATGTTTTGGTTAAGATGATTTTTATGCACCATCTCTCATCAAAAAACATGACCTGGGAGGTTTTCATGGAGAAAGTAGCATCAGATCCTGCTACTACTCCACCCATCATTCATACTACAGCCAAGGGTGGTTAGCTCTTCTAGAAGGCAGGCTCAGATTTCAAAGGTATCTAGGGTTGACATCACTCAAACCTATGAGAAGGGAAAGAGATTGGTGTTTTCTCCCAAGACCATCAGAGGTGTATTGGCACCTGAAACTACACATGAGCAAAGTCAAAAGGTGGATCAGCCACCTAGCCATGATGGTGAGTCACCATTGCAGCACCATTATGAACAAGCGCCCCTAGATGTTGACATGGAAAAGCAGGTTAAAAATAATTCATTTGAATAAATCATTAAAGATAAATATGAGGAAATAGCAGATTTTAGGGAGGTTTTCTCAATTGAAAATTCTTAAATTGCATTCCTACAGCAATAAAATCTTCAGCTAAAGGTGAAATTACTCCTCCAAGAAAAAGCTAAGGTACATGTTGGTGTAGATAAATGAAAGGGAAAATATATTGTAGATGATGATCACTGGAGGATGTAGATGTTGGAAAAAAAATAAGAATACCATGGACATTAGGCCTCAAGAAGGTGCTTCAAAGAGAAAGAGAGTCAGCAGCTCCTAAATCAGGTTGGAAAACTTTTGATGAGCTAATTCTTGGTGAAATTAATCAAGACAGACAGTATTGGCTTGATAGGGTCAATGGGAACCTTGAGAATTTTTTGAATAAAGCTAAAAAGAATAATAACCTTGAGAGACATATGGCCAATCATTATTGCACTAGGAACAAAATTTCACAAATTGGGCTCAAACAAGTGAAAAAGAAGCTTAAAGAGGCTCAAATGAAGATCAAGGAGAAATACAAATAGACCTCCTTGTTGAGGCATCCATGGTTGTTTACCCATCCTCCACAGTTGTTATAGAACCAATTTGGGTCAATTTTGAGCACTTTTTGTATTTTTGGTGATTTTTGCACAAATCTGGAAAATTAGTCTTCTCAGAAGCAACGCGCTGAGGTGTGACGCTTTCTCTTGGAGTGTCCAAATTATTTTTTTCTTGCATGAATGGGTGAATATTGATGAGTACATGCCATAACTGGAGTTGGTTTTCCATGACGGACTTTGGTTTTTAAGAAAAATGAAAAAAACCACCTCATTTCTATGCTTGTGCCACTGTTTTGGAGGAGGTGCAATGCTCTTGGAGTAAGGTAGAGAAAAAAACACTTTTGGAGGCCTTAATTTGTGTGTTTTCCAAATATTCAAAGTTTTCTAGAAACTAGACTCACGGGGCTACTTAGCACAATTTTCATATTTTCATTTGGATGCTCAAAAACTCTAGAAATTCGATGTTATTCGTCCCATGAGGTGTCAATTGATGTGTTTGAGTTTTTTTCCTCTATTATGAGGAAACATGTAATTTAATGGAGGAGACACACTCCTAGTCCTTAGCTAAATTTTGGGGATAAGTTTCTAACTTCCCTAGATTCTAGAAGTTACTCATCTGTTGTAATTATGATGATTTTTAGATAGAATTTTGCCCCTATGAGGTGTCATGAACTCTATTTTCTATAAGTAGTCCACCTCAAGTGTTTTGAGAGGTTGGATAGTTGTTATTTGCAGTGGAGCTATTCTACAAGCTTTTGTTAATGAAATCAATGACAGTGTTGCAGACATAGTGTTGAGACTCCAGTGGTATGCCTTTGAGCATTTGTTTTTCTTTTTAAAATTATCATGTTGAATTTTATGTTATCCATATTTCATATAAATTCTTCTTTATGCTAAGTCTTATCAGTTTATTGAAAGAAATCATGCTTTCCATAATCTTTTTTTTATAAGATTCACATGAAATTGTCTCTTCTCTTCTAATGAATGAATTAAGTTTAATGATCATTCTGACTCCCTCTCAGTTCACTCTATACACAATGAAAAATTACACATGCTTCTAAGCTTACCTACCTGGCCTCACCCTTACCGTTGCAACTAAACCTTTGAATTTAGACCTAAACCCTATACCTAGTTTCTTAACTGTCATTCATATCCATCAAAACTCCAAACAAACAAAAACCCTAATATATTGAGCATCGTAACTAGCCTAAAACATTATATCCAGTCATCCCTTTGGTTGTAAAGTGACATTGAGAGAGCCCTCTCTGGTCTTGGTAGGGCTAGCTACCTGACCTAAAGGTTGATTTGTGGTTACCTTCCTTCAGCTCCATTCTCAGCCTTGGGAATCAAGGGGGAGTGATAACAAGACCAACAACCTGGAGTGCCCCTTCAGGGATGTAACCTCGTCATAGTACTTAAGGAGGCTAACATTCCTCAAAATTCCTTGGGTGGCTTTCGTAAAAGGGTGAGGATACAAATCTCTCTCTCTCTCTCTCGTTCCTCCCACTGTCATACCACATTATATTGGTCAATCGTTTACTCTTGATGTTATTGCTCCTCTCTCATTTGACGTCTCTACATGATTGACATATAAAATACATCAACCTCATACATAAAACTTTTTTTTTATTAAATGCAAAATGTATTTATAAATATGGACATATAATTTTCAATTAAAAAACAATAATTCAACCAGGGTACACCAAAAAATAGGAATGCAACGGACACGATGCACCAAAAAAACCATTAGAGAAATTTTGAGCTCAAATAAGGGCCTCAAAACAAAAATGTACAACCAAAATCAACTTTATAAAAACTAATAGGATTCAAGATGATGATGTCAACAATGGAGGATGATTCACCATTTTTGGAGTAAAAAGGTATATATATATATATATATATATATATATATATATATATATATATATATATATATATAAACTACTTTTACAACTCGTATTTTCAACTTCTCTCCCTATATTTTACTCAAATTTCAAGCATGAACATTCGTTGGATGTATAATTTAATTCCTCATCCAATAATTACCCATGTTGCATAATTTCCATGCACCCTGTTACATGAAAAATGAGAAAAACATGAAAAATGTGATTGCAATCATGTTTTCTCATGTATTTCTAATTTTTCATGTAGCAAGGTCAATCGAAAATATGAAACATGGGTATTCCTTAGATGAATAATTAAATTTTGAATCCAATGACTGCCTCTACTCGAAATTTTAGTAAAAACCATAGGGAGATAAGTTGAAAATACAAGTTGAATAAATAATTTTTACTTTTTTTCCTCTAAAATTTGATGATGTAATCTAATCCTATTTTATTATTCCCACTATTATTTTATAATATTCCTTAGGTGGCCCATTTTAAACCTCAAAATTTCTCTAATGAGGAATGCACTAAACATGGTGCATACATCGACTTGACGCATCGCTTTCAGTTTTCATGCATACATAACATTAATTATTTTTATTTTTCAATGTGATGCGTCAACATAACATTTTGCACTGGTGCATTAGTTTTACATCGACACACTGCACTGTAACATTAATGTTAATGAACACACCATTCATAATTTATTAATAATATGTGGTGTGTTTGGTAAAATAAAACGCACCGAGAAGTTACTTTTACCAGATGCACCCCCGCAGAAATTATAATTTTTAAAGTGCTTTATCGTGGAACTTCACGGCCCGGTGTGTTTCCATTTAACAAATGGATCGAATAATATTTAAAACATGTGGTCCATTAACGTTACACACCAATTTTTGGTGCACCCTATAAATTTATAGGGTGCTGCGTGAATGGTGCAAGCCGAACTTGTCGAATGCACCACACAAAAAAAAATATGCATTTTTTTCCTTAATTTTTAATTCTACTCCACTTAAAATATAAGTTAGCTAGAAACGTAGAAATTACCTGGAAATTTTCTCATCGGGGAGGCATGGTTTCCACATAAACTAAAAACCAAATTTTACCATTGTTTGACAAAATTCAAAAATCATGCAGTGAGAAACGGATGGAAATATGGAAAGCAAGGCCAGCGTCGATGGTCAGGTGCTTCACAAAGGAAAAAGTAGCACCGAATTTGAGAGATCTACAAAACTACAAATGGTAAACGTGAATTTTACGGCCCACAATTTTTTTTATTTAACCCACGTAAACGTGAATAGTAACTAACGTACTAGTGCATGTTATTTACGAATCGCACCATAAGTTTTAAAATTAAAAACCATACCGCGGTGCACCATGTTATTCATGCACCGAGGAATTTCAAAACAGGAATAGCAGTCGTGCTTCGTGGGAGTATAGCACCAAAATGGTGAAAGTGAATTTTACGACCGACATTTTTTTTTTTAATTTAAACTTTTTCTGTTGTTATTGAGTAGTGTACGCAACAGTTCTACGATTTCACCTAGTGGTCCGCTATTTTTAAATTAAAAACCCTGCAGTGGTTCACCATGTTTTTTACCTATTGGAGTGTTCAAAAAATATAATAGCATCGAGGCTTCGTGGGAGTATACCACTGAAATGGTGAAAATGAATTTTATGACCGACATTTTTTAAAACTTAACACTAGTTTAGTGCTATCGAGTAGTATACGCATCGATGCTCCAGATTTACTTAACGCACCATTATTTTATTTTATTTTTAAATAACCCTCAAACAATGCACCAACGTCAATGAAGCACGAGAACGTACATTTCTATTAATGGTACAAATTATTATATGAGTAATGCACCGATTTTTTTAAATTAAAAAACTTACCACGATGCACCATGTTTTTATGCATCGAGGCTTTTGTAAAATGGGAAAGCATCAGTACTTTATGTGAGTATAGCACTGAAATGGTGAAAATAAATTTTACGACCGATATTTTTTTTTAATTTAACCCTTGTCTGGTGCTATCAAATAGTATATGCATCGGTGCGCCTTAAATACGTAGCACACCGTTGTTTTTATTTGTATAAAAAATAACCATGCAATGGTACACCAATTTTTATTAAGAATTAGGGCTATCATTTCAATTAATGACACTGAGGCATATAATATAAGAAGTACACCACTATTTTTATATTAAAAACCCCATAACAGTGCACCATATTGTTTTTCACTAAGGAATTCCTATACGGGTTTAGCACTAAGGCATCATGATAGTATAGCACCGAAATAAGAAAAATGAATTATATGACCAAATGTTTTTTTAATTTAGCCCTTTTTTGGCGTTATCGAGTAGTATACGCACTAGTGCACATTATGTAGTTAGTACACCATTGTTTTTTTTTTTATATATATAAAATAACTGTCGGGGTGCACCATATGTTATTAAGCACCAGTACGTATAATTATAGTAACGCATTTGGTGTACAGGAACATATAGATGCACCATTAAAAAATTTACTGCCCAACTCTGCTAGTGACCTCCATTAAAAACATATTTTTGGGTTTTTCTAGCGGCTTCTGCAAAAACCTCTGTTAGAGGTTTTTTTCCTTGTAGTTATTTTTGTAAATGAAATGACATATTATCGCCAATTTAAAATTTGTGTAGAACCCTGTATTGGTCATGTTGTGCATGTACTTGCCATTGGATTTCTATAGGATATCATGAACCTATTGTTGGAGGTGTTGGATTCATTCAAAAAAATTGGATGCTCTATATTCCTTGACCTAAGCATGGGAGGAATCTACTAGAGAATATGTAATGGGAATAGCTACTTCAATTACGCCAATGGTTGGAACCCAAAACACCCATGAAAATGACTATGACAAAGAGACTTGTGGAGGGATATATTATAGTTGTCTTAAACATATGGAGGGATTTCATCACATGTACGTGGATTCTTGGAGTTGTGCATGCACAAGATATGCACAATAATCATGTTGATCAAATATGTTATCGATCTGTTTGGGAATGAAACATGGTTGATTTGGTTAACTTAGTATCCATAAGATACCATACGTTGGAAAAAAAGGTACTCAAGAACTTGTTGTCCCTATCTAGAATAATGGTATGAGGTAGCCCAAAATGAACCCAAAGACACTCAAAGAAGAGTTTAATAGTGGTTTCAATTGTCATCCTATCCTTGCATGGTTCTAAAATGGCCATCTTAAATATTTGGTCAACAATGATAAAGACACAATCATTACCATGCTTAACGGAGGGAAAAATTGACAATCAATCCATGCATATTGACTTCCAAGGCTTCTCTTAGGTAGTTATAGGAGTGTACAACCCATACTTCCTGATGGCTAGTTTAATAATGATACAGGAAATGTCCAATATGATATACTAATGGACAACTTATCGAAGCTTTGGCTAGTAGAAATACTTTTGAAGTACTACTACAATCTTCACCACACCAAAGTGCCATGCCACCCAACTATAATGTGCCTCTAATATTAGCTCAGAACACTCACTCAAAGGAACAAAAAGGTGTCCTAGGTAGCATGAAACTACAACATGGAGGTGGAAGCATGGAATCGGTTTTCCTACGATAAATGTCTAGTGTATAGTAGCAAATTCATAGTCATCATTGTTTAATTTTGGCCACCTAGAGGCTGCATGCCCACAAGAGTTAAGAATTGTGATTATCTCCACAACTAGGGTGTGACTGTGGCAGTCTGCAACATGATTGGTGTTGCTCTTCCTGTATTTTATGTTCAAGTGGAATTGTTGCAAGTATGTGGAACATTTCTAATGGTAGGAATTATGTAACTTTCCTTGTGTCTGCTTGAATTGCAGAGGCTTGTGATCAATGTGGATGATAATATCCCTCCCCAAAATATCATTCTCCCTCCATTGATATTCCTACATGATGGAGTACATATCCTTATCATAGGTCGGACATCTCCTGATAGTATCAAAGAGTTTTGTATTGTGTTAGGCCACTAGATGTCCTTAGTGAGTGCGGGAAACACTGGTAACATAATTGGAGGCATATGTCTTAATCTCAAATGGTTGTTGTAGGTACAATAGGCTAAACACTGGTGCAAAGAAAAGGCAGTGTTTTAGATCCTCAAATGTTTTCTATTGTTACCTATACTAGGAAAACATTGCTCTAGATCCACCCTTGCCCACTTGAATTAACAGCCAAGTGATATGAAGAAACCGAAACATGAACCTTCGATAGAAGTTAAGTGGAAGTTAACAAGGCCCAAGATACTGTGAATCTCTATTTGAGTCATCAGGGTTGGCCAATCTCAAATTACTTGGATCCTGGCTAAGTCCAGATGCATTGCATGTTGATCTGCAAATGTATCCCAAATATTGAGTTCTTTACATTTCAAATGATAATTTATCAATATTGGCATACAACTTATGTTGTCATGGGATTCCTATAACCTACTGAATGTGATGCAAATTTTTTGTCCTAGTTATTCTAAAGATGATGATGCCATCTAAATATACAACCACAAAATATTTTCTAAACGGTCATTGAATCGCTCAACCAGACATTTTCCACGCCTAAAATTTGCTAAACCTTTTTTCATATTGTTGAGAATAAGAATAATTGATTAGTAGGTGTAATATTGTTTACGCCTCTAATATACATATCATAAAAATATTGGGACCCTACTTGTATCTTCTTTGCATTACTTACCAAGTTAAATATATGTTTCCCAAAGCAAACCACAATGGAATTCTAGTCTTCTTTAGAGCCTTTATCTTACAAATCTACCTCCACCACCAATTTAACTCTTCATTATTTGAGGAAAAACTTGCTTAATAACCTAGACTAGTTATGCATTATCCTTTGTTTTTGCAATAGGCCTATCCCAATTAATCCCACTTCTCCTCTAAATCTTATATGGGCTTTCATTAGACTCTTTGCATACTCAGTCTCCTAAACCATTACGTATACATAAAATATAAAAATTGTTTCAACTTGTTGGGCTAGTTTAAGTGGTACAGTGCTTTAAGCATTGTGTAAGAGGTCTTAGGGTTGATTCCCTTGGTTAGTTTTCTTTTTCATTTGCCTTGTATCACACAAGGAACATGTTATATAAATTCAATTCAGGTCAGCATGTCCATTTTGACAATGAATGTTTCATTACAAATAATTTTTTTGCATTGATATAAGTGAGGCTTTCAAGAGAAAACATGGCAGCAAGAGAGTTAAAAAGAGCCAAACAGTGGCTAAGGGTAACTTAGAGGACATATTGGATGTCATTGATATTGAACAAACTCCCATTTTCCAAGATGAAGATATAGATGAGGGAGGAAGGAAGCTTAAGAAAGGCAAAACAGCTAAGAAGTTAGAGTTTGCAGGTGATGATGCAGGATTCATGTTTCAAGCTAGAAAACCAATGATAAGACATGCAAGAAAGGTCTTAGAAAGCAGCAAAGAGGCTCAAAAGGTCAGTGAAACTTTTTAGCCACCCCCAAGCTTCATAATCCTCTCCTCACCTACAAAAGAAGATCTGGTCATCAAACAAAAGAAGGGAAAAGATAAAATCACTGAAAAGACAGAATTTGAATCCCCTAAGGAGCAGTTGAAAGATGCAAGTGAAGAGATATCAGTCTTGAGGAAAGAGCCAAAGAAGAATAGAGTTGAAAGAGTACATTTTGAAAAAAATAAGAATATTTGGGAGGATCAAGTCACAAGTGTCTCAAAGACCTTGGACAACACAGAAAAACTAATAAAGTGGACTCAGCCACTAAGAAGAGAGGTAAATCACATCAGAAAGGTAAACCTGCAATTGCAATATAAGAATAGGACACTGAAGGACCAATTCAAAGATCTTCAAGAGCAATTAGAACTGATTCATGAAGAGCTCAAAAAGCAAGGTTTGAAGATGACTGTGGTTGAGGAGCCCATTGCTCAACTGATCATAAATGAAGAGGAAAAACCAAAGGAGCAATAAGTTGAGGTTGAATATGCTTCAGAGGGTTCATTACATGCAGAAAATCAAGATTTTGTAGCAAGAGGTCATTTTGTGAAGACAGTTTTGAAATGTGAAATTTTTTCACTTTTACACAGTTTCGTAGTGCTTCTTAGGCTTAAAGCGAGGAAAACGCTACGAAAAAACCTGTAGCAGCCTTTTTTCCTCTAAATTCAGTTTTTGCAGTTTTCAAGGATGAAAATTGATGGTGGTGATGTGTCATGACTTGATTGACATCATGGAACAGCAAAGGAGCAAAGTTATTGGGTGCAGAAGCCACTTTTTCAACGCTACCAAAACTAGCTACGAAACTGTCATGTTTTCATAGTGAGCATTTGTTAAAGGTTTTGGAGCATCTTAATGGAAATTTTGGATAGCTGGACTCCTCCAACATGTCAAGGGAGCTTATCATCAAATATTTATGACTCAAAGGAGGTGCTATGAAGACAGGTCATCAGCGAAAACAGCTTTGAAGATAATGGTCAAGCATTCCTAAAAGGTAGGGTTATTCTCCACAAGTCTATGAGGGTTTTTAATATGTAAAGTGTTAATGAACTCTATCATGAGTCTTTCAAGCATGTGATGCTTATTTTTTAACTTTCATATAACTATTTCACAAGATAAGGTAGATTTGTGTAATAAATAGGAGTTAGAGTCCTATTAGGAAATGTTTTCTTTAAGGTGTAGTTGTCAGTTTTCAGTTAGAAGTCATGTATTTCAGTTATGTGATTTGTCATAGGAGAATTTGATGGTCTAGCCACCAGGCAGATCATCTTAATTGTAAAGAAGGTCTATTTAAAGACAAAGCATCGAAGTAGTCAAGGGTTGGAGATATTTTGCACTAAACTGCTGCTTTATGTATTTGACTTATATCACTAATATAGAGTGACTTTCTTCTTGACAGACCTGAGATTCTCATGAGGTTTTTAATGTTTTATTAATCTATATCTTTATGTTTACCACTTGTGGTAGATTTCATCTCTATTACTCAGAATTCATAAGTTTATGCTCTGACGTTCTTTAGTGATGAAATGACTGTGTTTTCCTATGTTTTATGTGTGAGTCACCTTTGTTAAAGACCTCTATCTACCTCACCTTCCATGTCAAGAAACCTTGCCACTAAAATTACTGATTGTTGACTCCATAATCCCAATGGTAGAAATCCTGCATTCTTTTCAACCTGCAAACATTAAAAAACAAGTTACATTTCCAATAGAGTTAGCCATCTAGTACCATCATTATTCAATATCATAAAACCCCCTTGAGAGAGCCCTCTCAGACTAAAGAGGCTAAGCTTCAGTCAAAAGCTGGTTTGAAACAGTTACACTGAGTTGTTTCATAAGAATCCAATCAAGTACAATTTTGTGATAACATTTTGGTGCGTCTTTCGGGAACCTGAAGATTTACTTTTTCCAAAATTTTGAAGTTGAACTCTTGAAGGTAGTAGGAACTCAGAATCTATTCGAGGCTGCAACTGCCTTGGTGACTCCATTTAAAATTCTCATGTTCAAAGGTGGCTTCGAAAAGAAGATATACGAGGAGTAATCCTAACCCAAATCCACCTACAATTTTGGATAATCCAAACACAATTTCCAAAGGCATTGAAGGAAGTTCTGCACAATCAAGTACTCCATTGCACACAAAATCCTTGTCCTCTAAAGTTTTAAGAAGTCTTGAAATAAAAGGTTTGATGATAAAATTCAGGAAGTCTTTCTTAGGTCTGAAAATGAAAAAGAATTGACTGAGATTGTTTTAGACCTGCAAAGAAGAGGTATTGATACATCTGCCTTAGTGACCCAAAAAGATAAAGAAGAGTTCTGGTTTTCCTTTACCTAAATGGATTTCAATTGTAACTAGACTACAAATACCAGCGACGCCACCTCATAACAGTGGCTCTTCTTCTACTATTTTTGTCCCTAAAAATACCATAGTCCCTATCATCATGGCTCGAAGTGTTCCTCCTCCACCTACTGCTACACCTACTAGTTATGCCCCTCTTGTTCTTCCAGCTATCCTTAATGCCCTTCCAAGAAAATATCCTTCTAGAATCAAAACTTGGGGAAGTGATGAAGAGATTACAACTGAAGAGCATGTAGACTAGTTTAATGACTTCATAGATAGGGAGGAGGTTGACCATGAGGATGTTAAAATGAGACTATTTTCTCAGATCTTTACTGGTGAAGTTAGAAAGTGGTTCAAATCCCTTGCTACAAGAAGCCTGCATAATTGGAATGAAATTGAAGATAGCTTCTTGAGAAAGTGGGGAAATAGAACCAACCATGTGCAAGGCCTCACTGAGTACAATAGTTTGAAAAGAGTTGATGAAACTATCCAAAATTTCTCCAAGAGATTTAACAAATTTTATGAATCCATCCCTACCCATCTTAAGCCTCCACTAGGAGTAGCTCAACTAATATATGTTGAGGCCTTTGATTATGAAATTTCTATCATGCTCAGAGAAAGAGAATCCACTTCACTTGCTAAAATGAAAAATGATGTTGTGAAGGTGGAGGTCAATATGATAGCAGCTAAAAATTCCAAGATGGGAAAGACAAAATTGAAAGAAGAGGATAAGTCGTCCACCTCAGATGAAAAATTTGGCTCCATGATGAAAAAAATGGAAAAACTAATGGATAGGGTTGCCCTTGGGAATGCTTCTACACCTCCTGTACAACATGAACCACAGTTTAAAAATCCTAAGTTTAGAAGACCTCGAAACCATCAGAGACCAAGGGAAAAAAAAAATCAGCCTGACCCTCAAGAAAGGCCTCCTTTTCAACAAAATTTAGTTGATGAAGAAGAATAGCCTGAAATACCAGAAGACTTCAGTCATTGCGTAGATGAAAACATGTCTGGAATTTTTTTTAGTAAGGAAGAGCATGATGAGTCATATCATGATGTAAACAAGGATGAGGAACCATCTGATTACCTTAAAGGACATCAACATGCAATCTTTGAGATGCAGAAGCAATACAACCTCAGAAAGAGAAATGTTCCAATTACTGCAAATAAAACAGAGCCTAAAAAATATTCCCCTAAAGCAACTGAGGTTAGAAAAGATCCACCACATCCTCCTTTTGTCAAAGAGACTAAGAAAATTACTTGTGTTTTTAGTTTGGAGAATGAGACTTCCAAAATCAAGATCCTAGTCCCTTTTGGAGAAATTCTTAAGGTGATTGAATATAGAATTAAAATTATAAAAATGTTGAATTCCCAACCAGGAGTTGCTGACATCCTCAATGTCCAAGAGGATAATCCTACCATATACTTGGGACCAAGATTAGAAGATGAGCAGAATGAAGAGGTACCTCCTTTCTATGTTAGCCTTAGTATTCATGACATGAAATTACACAATTCCATGTTGGATTTATGAGCCTCTCATAACCTCATGCCTAAAGTGATCATGGAAAGGATGGGATTGGAAATCACTAGGCCATATAAGGACTTGTTTTCTTTTGATTCAAAAAGAGTTTAGTGCATTGGTTTGATAAAATATGTTGTTTTTAGTCTTACACAAGTCCCTGCCAGGATAGTGGTAATGAAAATTCTGGTAGAAGACATTCCACCCAAGTCTGGCATGTTGATATCTAGATCTTGGGCAGCAAAGATCAAAGGTATCATGCAGATGGACCTAACTTATGCCACCATTCCTATTTTTGGTGAGCAAAGAATACTATATAGATAAACAAGTGTTACACGTTATTTTTTCACCATGACATTTGACTATCTATATATGTTCATCACTACCTATATTATGCTCCCTTAGAAGTCAAAAACCCTAATGTTCCTAAATCAAGTCTTGGAATTGGAGAAAATCTCATTAAAACCCTAAAAAGTCTAACTCCGCACTTTTCCTAGCCCTTGCCTGTGGATCTGCAGATATTTGTTCCATAGCTTGTGGCACATCCCGCACATTTTTCCTATAAAACCTGTAGACCCCCGTAAACATTCAAATAAAGGAAAAATTAAGTTCTAGAAGCCCAGCTAGATGAATATTCTCCCAACTAGAAGCTTCTAGAAGCGCGTTTAGTTCCAGCTTTATCCTATACTCATGAGCTCTATCTCTTAACTCATGGAGCTTATCCCTTGGTCTATGGAGCTCAAATCCATTCATGAGAGGAATCCATTCCCCTCTTCATGGAACTGAAACTACCCTCCATTTCCCTATAAATTGAGCTCATGTTTCAGTTTCAAGGGTAGAGACGCATATGTGGTAATTGCTGAAGAAATTCTTAAGAGAGCATACTCTCTATACTAGCCATATTTTATATGAGAATGATCACACACTCATGTCCATAACTTTATGCTAGTTTAGAGAGAAGAAGGCTTGTCAATCTGAGAGATAACGATTGTTTAGGACCCCAGAAGAACCTATATAACATCAAGGCGAAAGGTTGTAAGGTTACTTCTTATTATACAAGTTAATACAAATGTATTCTATTTTCTCATTGAATTGTTCATGTATCTATTTGAATATTTCAATTCTTGGATTCCTTGATCATTGAGATAGATTAGTGTTTTCTCAATTATTGTATCTTGCACGTGCTTTTAATCATTTTATCTGTCTTTGATCGCAGGTTTCACATGCTGAAGTGACTTCTTTTGGAGCGACTGGATAGAAGATTTCGGAAAGCGTTGGACTTCAGGTAGGGGCATGTCCTCGTACTTTGTTGTTAATAATTATTAATCACAAATGATCTAGAGAAAATGGTTTGCATTTGGTTGTTTGTTTCTATATATCCTTAGGATACTAGGGAGATCGTTCTTGTCTGCAAGAAGGATTTATCCGCATAACAAAATGGTGACTCCACTGGGGAATAGAACTTAGTTTCTCTTTTCACTTTTCAGTTTGATTTTTTTATCTTTGATTAGTCTAAAATTGGGTTGGGTAGATAACTAAATAGAATCCCTGAAAAGTAAATCTAAATTTTTATTTTTTCTGTGTTTTTCCTGGCCTCCACGGTTTTTGTTTAAAAACAGTGCGGTAGCCTCCATTGTTTTTAGTTCAGAATAGTGCGATACCGCACTGTTCTCCATTGAAACTTGCGGACTTGTGGGAAATTTTTGAAAAATTAAGAATTCTCTTTTCAGGAGAAAGATTACCAGATACTCTGTGTTTGCCCCAACTTGTCTTGATTTTCAAAGACCTATGTGTGAATTTATTTTAGCAATTATTGTGTTTGAGTGGTTTTTCATCTAATTTTCATTTTACAAGTAAGTGTTTGCCCTGATTTCTTGTTTATCTCTATTAGAAACCATCATATACCTTATCTTACTGGTATGTTTTTGTTTTCTTGGTGAGCCATTGAACTTGTTGCAACCCTTGCTTTTATGAAAATTGAGTTTCATTTTCATTTGCAAATTTAGAAGAGTCTTAAGCTTACTAAGGCCTGAATTTCACTTTAAACCATTGTTGAATGTTTTTATTTTTGTTGACATAAGAAGAAATTCTTCTTGGTTCGATTACAAACTAAGCAAAACATTCTCAAAACTTTCTAGATAGAGTTCAAACATTAGTGTTTTCTTTTGCTTTTGAATTTTATGTTGTTAGGAGTTTTCGATAAGATTTTCTTTTTAGAAAGACTTTGTTTAATGATTTTTAGTTTCTAATCTGATTGATGAAGGATTTTATTTTGAATGAGTAGTTGATCATCATATGAAATTGAGTTCTCAAAGAAATAGTCTTCTTTTCAAATATTTTTGTTTATAAGTGAAATAATTGGTGCTTTGAAAGTTATCCAAATCTCACAAATATTTCCTTTAAATAGGTTTCATTGAAAAGAAAAGAGTTGCACTTTCATTTTGATGCATTTAGCGTATTTTGAGTCGGGTCATAAAACATCATTGAAGTTTCACTTCCATACCTTCTGTCTTAAGAAACAGCCAAATTAAAAACAACGCTTTAATTAAAATCAATCTAGATATTTTTACATTTTCTAGGGCTCTTTTCCACCAACATAGCTTAGGCTAGTGTCTTGGAATGGGTTGTAATTAACATTCCAAGACAGTTAAAACAAACAAGTAGAAATCTTGCAGTAGGAAAAATCCAATTGTTGCATGCATGCTCTGGGAAGCTCTTCTTAAAAGAGTCAAGCACGAGATCATGTCTGAACTAGTGAGGTAATCATACCTATCTCACTGGGAAAGATAGAAAATGTGCACGTATTAAAAACGGTAAACCTCAGATAGACCATTTTCGAGGAGCCTGGGGTCAGTTGTCAGTAAACCTTGGATTATATCAAGGAGCCTTCAAGGGGATTGAGCTAGTTACTCTACCCTTGCGTGTATATCGGATCATAGATTGTTCCCCTAGGTAAATTTGTTCCCATTGGTGACCTTAGTGGCTATAAATTTTAGGATTCTTTCCCAAGGTGACAGTGGAGGGAAGGTCCCACTGTACCTGGAGCAAACATTGACTAGACTCACTTGGACTTTCTGGAGGGTTCTCTTCACTTAGATATGGTTTAAGTGGAGAAAATTGCACCGGATTGTTTCATTAAGCAATTTTTCGGGGTAATTGTTCCAACCGCCATTTCTGCATTAAAATTCTACGATGTTGCATTTCATCACCAATTAGTGTTTTTAGTGCGGGAATCTATTGTTTGTGTGTGGATTGTTCTCTTAGATTTTGTAGGCATGTGATCAATTTGAATGTTTCCTTAGAGACTTTAGGACATTTTATTGAAATTTTCTTTGATTTTGTGTGTTAAAACTTTTAATCATGGCAGAATTACCTAGACAGTCACGTAGAATGCAGGGGAAACCCCCTGAGTACACACCAAGCCGGTTAGAAAAACTGAAATCTGAGAAAGGACAAACATCAGAGACTGGATCAACTGAACACGAAGAAACATCAATAATTTTTCATCCTGAATACGAAGTAGATCATCCTCAAACAGCAGAGAGTACTCCAAGAAGAGTTTCAATTTCTAAACTAGCTGAACTTGTTTCTCCAACTAGTGAATTATCAGCTATTGATCCTGAAATTTTTAAACCAGAAACTATAATTGCTATATTTGAGACTACTTCCAAGTTTGTTACCCCAACCCCTCATCGTATCAGTAAAAATATTCCTTCTGGTCTCATTAGTATTGAAGAAGTTACTGACACTAAAGAAGAAGTTGTTATTCTTCCAAATCAGGACTCTTTAGATCTTAGGCCAAGTGAATCAATTTACTATAGCCCTTTTAAACAAGATCCTTGGTATTCTTAGTTGGCGGACTTTCTACACAGTACTAGTCTAAATTATTTGCCACCACGAATTCCTTTTTACGCTATACCAAGAGGTTACAGACCTCCATTAAACATGTCTGGTGAATCATTCATGTTTTCTACATCAACAGAATCATATTTGTATAGTGGTCCATCTGTTCCGGTAGGATACCAGTCGCTTTCTGGTACTTTCTCAAGAGTAGCTCCTTCTCCCAACAAACATATACCTTCATCTGGTCCAAATGAATCACATACCGAAAAATTGAGTGCAGAACACATATACATGATGTCTAGAAACATTCCTAACCCTGACCCTCAAGGTATTAATTTACCTCCTGGTGGGAAACCTCAAAGTGGTAATTTACCACCTAGGGGGAAACCTCAAGGACAATACATACCTCAAGTACCATATCAACCACAACAAGGTCAGTACATACCTCAGGGTTAATATAAACCTCAAGGATAGTACCCAACTCAGGGTCCACAACCTCTTCAAGGACAATAACCTACACCAGGGCACTTTTCTTTCCAGGGACAGCAGCCTCCTTTAGGGCCACAGTTATACCCTAAACAACAATTGTTTCAAGGAGGTGGGAATTATCGAGCTAATTATCAAGCATATGTTCCAAATTATCAACCTGGTTATGGTCCTTCTTATGCAACACAACCTTCAATGGTACCTTCATACCCCGAAGTAAACACGGTATGGGATCCATCACAAGTTCAACAGAATTTGCAACCTAATATGAAAGTACCCTATTACCAACCTAGTCAACCAATGGGTTACATTCAAATCCAAAAACCTGTCCAACCTGTTCAACCTACAATTCAGGTACCTACATTTGGTACAATTCAGCATCCTAGTCCAAGTACACCTAGAACTCCAACCCAAACGGTTGCACCAACTTTTGTTCAAGCTACCACACCTATTTCTGGAGTTTCTGCAGCTCCTATTTCTACATCCCCTCAAATATCACAACAAATCCCTGTAGTATCTACATCACAACCTGTACCTACAATCTAGACTACCGTTCAGCTGCCTACGGGACAACCTGGTATAAGTACAATTGTAACAAGCCAACCTCGGTTTGTTTATCAACCATATCAAGGGTCGTATCAATATGGGCCTGCAGCACAAAATCTAGTATACCAGCATCAACCGTACCCTGGTTACACGTCTCAAATACCATCTCAACCCCAATATGGTCTGGCTAATCCTGGTTACCCAGGAGGTATTCCAATCCCAAACACACAGGCTATTCCAATATATCTTGGATATCCTCCTCCTGGTACTAGTATAGTTCTGCAAGGTCATCAATTTTCTCAAGACCCTAACCGTCAGTTACCATTCATAGCAACTTTGGATTTACCTGATTTTTTGCGCCTAACAAATGATCCCATATATTATCTTCTATATTGGCCGCCAATTCCAAATAAGTTGCCCAGTGATTTCCCTAAATTTGAAGGGAAAACAAGAGAGGACCCATCGAACCATGTCATGACTTACCACTTCTAGTGTGCATCCAACTCTATGATTGATGATTCTATTCGATTACGATTGTTTCATAGAACACTGATAGGCTTAGCTGTAAAATGGTACATTGAATTACCGCATGGCTCATTCAACAATTTCAATTTTTTAGCAACTTCTTTCTTAACACATTTTCAGTTTCCAGTCAGATACAACAATGGCACGGAATTATTAACTTCATTACAACAATCTACATCTACGTACATATCCGATCATATACATGAATGGAGACGTAGAAGACGTTTGGTGAAAGTTTTTATTCTGGATCAGATCTTGGCAGAATGGTTCATCAAATCATTACTTACAAAGATCACTAAAGATGTGGCTAAGGGAGGAGTTATTACTGAAGAATAATTCATTGCTCAATCTCAGTACTTAGACCTCGTATATACACAGTTTGGTACTTTGTACAAAAAAATTCTTGATTTACCACGTCCTGGTCAAATAACTACAACTCCTTCAGGGTCTCATGCTGCATATGGTGTAATTGGTTTAGTTAACACAAATAAAAGTAAGAAGAAGTCCTCAAAAGCTACTTCTCCTATAGTAACTTTACCTGATTCACCGAAAGGAGATTCTTCCCTTGAAACTTCTGCCGACATTCACACTATAGATTCATCTAAAACTAAATCTAAAACTAGAAATAAGAAGAAAGGTAAGAATAAAAACAAATAGACTTCATCTACCAAGGAGAAAACTAAAAAAATTGAACCATCTGACGATAAACGAAAACCTCATTATCCTTGTTTTATATGTGACGAGGATCACTTTACTAAAGAGTGCCCACATCAATCTGAGGTCTCTAAATTCGTCAAAGGTTCGCCCACACCCACTGTATTGAAGGATCCTTTTTCTACTCAAGATAGAAAAATGATAGGATCTTCTTCACACTCATTAGCAGATATTTTAATGATGTCTGAGGTTATGGTTGCGACACGATCGCAAGACTATGGAAGTAAAAATCTTGTTACTGGTAAATAAGTAGAAAATTCTAATTCAACACTAGCTACATCTCCTTCAGTTTCTGATCCACTTCATATCGAGAAACCAAATATTGATCTAGTAACTAAACCGCCTGCTAAAGGTGTACTTCAGAAGTCAGCTTTCAATCCACATGCGAGAGCTGCTCAGAACTACAACATTGTTGAAGACTTGGCAATTTCCCCTTCAACAATGTCGGCCTTAGAAGTGTTGCAATCATGTCCAGCACAAAGAAAATTACTTTTATCAGCCATTGGAGCTATAGATCCTTAGGATTCTAACCTTATGGTCTTCGATTTAGAAAATTTTACACCAAGACTCCCCCATCAGATGGCTTTTCAGATTCCAGTATTAGTCAAAAACACACGATTTTTTCGTACTGTAATTGATGAGGGGGCATCCACATGCATTATGTCATTAATTTTTTGGAAAATTCTTGGTTCTCCAACGATCCACCAATCTTTGACAATCCTTAAAGCTTTTTATGGAAGAGGATTCCATCCATATGGAATTTTACAGGATCTACCTATAGAGGTTGAAGGTAAAACTGTTAATCTAGATGTGGAAGTAGTTGATGCCCCTCTGGATTACAACCTTCTTCTAGGTTGAAGTTGGTCTTATGCTATGACTATTGTCGTGTCTTCCGTCTTTCGATTAATCATGTTTCCTTATAAGGGAAAGATTGTGAAAATCGACCAGCTGTCATATTATTCATCTGACCCAGCCTCTACAGATAGTATTCAACATGTTGGAAAATCAACTATTCCTTATGAATATGTTGGAGTAGGTTTAGTAAAATATTTTTTTCTAATGGGAACTTTCTATGGCTCCACCCAATATATCGCATACTATTGCTAATATCAATATTATTTCATCAAGTACTAATCCATTTGATGATCCTTGGATAGTGCCTTCAAAGTCAGAAATGGATTCTTTCAATGAAGAGATGCCTTTGAGTCCTTTTGAGATAGCATATACAATGGTACAGTAATTTTCTAACACACCTTCAACTAATCTTGATCCAATGAATGTGGTCACTGAAGAATCTTCTTCACTATCAAGCTCAGCCTTGACATCTATTTCCGATCCTTTTCAATAGGTGTTTTATATTGATGAAAGTATTAGTGAAATTTTTTCTATGGATGAATTACCCTAGGATGATCTACACCATAGATCTTCATTTTTACCTAAACTTGATAGATTTGAAAATTATTTTCGTCGATTTTTATGATTGATTATGTCAAGGAACCATAGAATCCAATCACGATTACAAATTCAGATTCTGAGATTAATTTGGGAAACATTTCTACAACTGTTCCTATTGACATATCAATTAAACCAGGAGTTGTTGAAAACATTCATATAGGAGCTTCTTGTACGATTGACGAAATTAATACATATAAAGCCCTATTTCAAGAATTTCGTGACATATTTTCCTGGTCATACGAAGAAATGCCTGGAATTGATCCAAAAATTTTCGTTCATGAAATAAAGACATACCCGGATGCAAAGCCTATTAGACAACGTTTACATCTGATACATCCTTGAAAATATGCTGCTATTAAAGCTGAAGTTGAGAAACTACTAAGAGAAGGATTTATTTATCCAATCCCACTAACAGATTGGGTATCTAATATAGTTCTTGTTACCAAAAAACAAGGGACTATACGAGTATGTTTCGATTATAGGGATATTAATAAAGCCTGTCCAAAGGACAATTATCCTACCCCCTATATCGACCAAATCATCGATGATTGTGCTGGAAATGAGATGTTTTCATTCATGGATGGATTTTCCGGATATAATCAAATAAACGTACTCCCTGCTGATCAACAAAAAACAGTGTTCATTTGTCTTTGAGGAACATTTTCTTACTGTAAATTACCTTTCATATTAAAAATTGTTGGTGTAACTTTTCAAAGGGCAATGTCTTATGCTTTCATGACATCAAAAACATTGTGCATCCTAATCTGGACGATGTACCTGCTCACTCATTTCACAAGGAAGATCATCCTACTCATTTACGAGCAACTTTTATGAGATGTAGGCATTACAGGATTCGTTTGAATCCGCACAAGTGTGTTTTTTGTGTACAATCTGGACGATTACTGGGATTCGTTGTTTCCAAAGATGGAATTCGTGTCAATCCCTCGAAGGTTGAGGCCATCATAAATTTACCTCTTCCTTCCACACTTCGCCAACTCTAGAGTTTGCAAGGGAAAACAAACTTTCTGCATATATTTATCCCGAACTATGCTGAGTTAAAAAAAGGTTTTACCAGGTTGTTGAAACAGAATGTTCCTTTTATTTGGGATGACATTGTTGATCGATCTTTTGATGCTCTAAAACACACATTAACCCATGCATCGTTATTGCATCCACCTAATTACAACCAGGACTACTTTTATACCTAGCAAACTTTGATTCCACCATTAGAATGGTTTTAGTTCAAGAGGATGAATTTCACAATGAGCATGTGATTTACTATCTAAGTAGGAATTTGAATCCAACTGAAATTAAATATTCACATGTGGAGAAATTGGCCTTGGCAGTAGTTCAAGCTGTCCAAAGATTTCATCATTACATATTGTTACACAATACAACTATAATTTCTAATTACAACCCAATGATGTATATTTTCACAAAACAATTACTTGGGGGCAAATGCTCTAAATGGATTGTTATCCTACAAGAGTTTGATTTGGAATTCAAAAATTATAAATCAAATAAATTGATAGTGTTTGCATAACTTATGTGTGACTTTCCCAATACTGAGACGGAAACTATGGTAGAGCATCCCATTGCCGATGAATCTTTGTTTCTTATCAGTACATTAGATCCATGGTATGGAGATATCATCATTTATCTTCAAACCCAAACCTTTCGACCTAAGCTTCCACGTTCAAATCGAATAAAGATTCGCTACCAATGTTAGCAATATAATATTTTTAGGGACACACTTTATCGTCGTGGTGCAGATTCTGTTTTTCGACGTTGTCTAACTCATGAAGAGGGTGAAAGGGTTTTAAATGACTACCACTCTAGAGTGTGTGGTGGTCATATGTTTGGGTATGCCACAGCCCAAAATATATTGCACGTTGGCTATTTTTGGTCATCATTATTCAAATATTGCATTCTTGTTGTCCGAAAATGCCACAACTTTCAAATATATGACCGAAAAATGCGTGCACCACTAGCTCCTCTTCATTGTAATGTCCCAAATGAGGGATTTTCCGCTCCATCGGGAGCATCTTAAGATGTTCCATTTTTCCTTCTTCATTGAGACACTGCAAGTCCATTTCATAGATTTACTGTTGGGGCATTTACAGGATATGTCTCCTTCAAAGAAGGGAGAGATCCTAAGGCTAGCTAGGCCTTCACAGACTCTGCCGATGGATATGCAATATTCCACCTCAGGAAATCCTGCTATAGGGTCCTTGAGGACGTTGTATAAGGAATTTTCTGCATAAATAAGACAAACCACCACTGGGATGCCCTAGAATAACTCATATAAAACTCCCTTGCAGAAAATGAGCTTAAAAAAATGCTTCTAGATGGGTTATCCAGATCTCCCCAATCTAGATCTTTGAAACAATGCTCAAGAGTGAGCAACAACAATACATGAACATGAACATTAACTCTCCAAATCTGAAATACATCATAAGATGGGAAATGGTACAGCCAAAATTATATTATGATTTCAGCATGAATATACAAGAAATAATTGAGGGAATAAACCTCTCAATCCTCTAGATCCAACTCCAATGAATATACCATGTAATGCCGAAGTAGTTGCAGCTACACAAAATGCCGAGAAACCATAACTACACAGTATCTATGAGAGATGTAGCTACTGAATACATAAAAAATTATAATGTAGCTTAAATATACAAGGAAAATGACCCAAGAAAGTAAAATGGGCTCAATATGGGAATTCTAGCCAATCTCAGGGAGATTGCTAGAAATGCCAGATAAAATGCAATAGTGACAAACAAATTGTCACTGCAGCTGAAACCAAATGAATATGAGGCTGTGCCTGATCTGAAATTATGATGCCCTCCTATGATAATTCCCTCAAAGGAAAATGGGTTGATCCCCTTTTACTCAAAAGTACTCCTCCTGATGAGCACAAGAATCTCCCTCAACACTACCTTCATGGAATAACGCAATTTCTCCAAATGACTGTACAGTGGGAGATGGTGAATGAGTGGCCTGATGCCACAGATCTGAAATGAATTCAAAGAGCCCTCTCTACAGCTCCTCCAATGAAGAGATCACTCCTCAATTGAAAAAGCAAGCAAAGAAAGACTCTATGAGTTCCTTTGTTGCCACCCCAGCAACACAGCACCATTCTGCTACAGAAATAACGCTGCAACTGAAGAAGTGAGCTTGGCCAAATTATGGAATGAGGAAATGCAGCTCAAAAACTCTCCTCCCTTGAGGAAGAGGTGGGGGATCCCCACCGAGAACACCCCCAGTGCTCAAGAGCACTGCAATCCTGCTAAACAGCTCGGATATGCAAGTCCTTGGCCTCGCCATGAAATTTGTGAATCAAAGAATGAATAAAATGAGCTGCTCCTTCTTTCTTATAAATAAAATGAACTCTCTTTCACCATAGGACCCACAATTAGGGTTTCCATTCACTTTTGAATGCTTTCCCTCCAAAAGTTGTGTTGTCTTCTAATGCAAGCCACCCCTCTAAAGCAGGGTTGTTGACTTGGTCAAAGATGGCCAACTCAAGGTGATCCTCATCATGTTCACACTATGGAGTGTTTATTTCAGATGCTTTATTATTTCTCCTTTCACACAAGGAGTTTTATTTTCCATCAAAGGGGTTAAGGGGTCTCCTTACCCATTTTATTAAGAGAAATTAAAATATGCCACTATAATGTTCCATTTTAGCTTGAGGCTAAAATTGGGAACATTACAGTCCTCCCCTCCCACATGTTGCTTGTCCCCAAGCAACTACATAGAGAGAACAAAATTTCTCCCCCTTCTTCTCTTATGTCCTCCTCATCAACAATCTCCACTGCTACTCAAGATATGCTACGATAAAATTGTCCTCCAATGCCTCCTCCCAAGTATGAAAACCGGAATAGTGTACACCCGGAAAGATAGAAGGTGTAGGTGGAAATCCTCCTACTGAACTATGGCCTCTTGAAGGTAGGAGTGATGACATGCATGGGAAAATATAATCCCACTGGTGATCCCCTCACTCATGCTATCATCAAAATGAAAATCTTTCCCCGATTCTGTGCAATGTAATGGGGTTGAACGGAGATTTTTGCTGCTTCATCCCAATAAGCTCTCCTCTCCCTGTGTAGTACATATGGGGCTGCCTCTGTCCTTGGGCTGAAATGGTATGGCCTCCATGAGTGGCCCAAGTTACCCCATCAAAATATTCAGCCATGAAATGCCTCTACAAATTCTCCAAGTGGTCCCTCCCACAAGAATATACAAGTAGCAACGTGGCAATCATGGTTTACCCGTGGTATCTCCTACAAAATGAAGCATGTATAATAGGGAGAATCATGCTTCCGATGGGATGTACATACAATACTCTCCTAATAATTCTCCTCAATAGCTATACAACATCAGAAATGTATAAGGAGAAATATGCAATAGAAATAAGTTGTCAAATGACAACCGGAGAGTGGTCTCAAGTTCCACTCATGGAACTGCGCAGTGCCTCCTTGGCCTGCTTCAAAATAAAAATGAACAAGTGCTATACTAGCCACTTGTTTGCTACCACAGCATCTCCTCATAAGATGAAGCATTAAATCACAATTTGGTGCCAATGGTGCACACCAAGAAGCATGTGGCTTCCCCTACAACCATCATAAGAATAGCCAAAATCAAGGCTACAAGTACCTGCAAGTACCTCCTCATGAAAAATGCAAGAAGGAACAAGCCTCCTTGATACATCATGCTCCTCAATCAATGAAAAGAAGTACAATACCAAACATGATGTATACCTCCTCCATCATGCACTAGAGCTCTTGAGCTGAAATGGCTCAACTGAATGATCTCCCTCTCCTCCAATGAGTAAGGTAATGGTTGTGCCAACCTCACCAAAAACAACTGGGCTCTGCATATATCCATATGCTGATGTAGATCATGATGAATGCCCTCCAAAGTGAACTCCTCTAGCAAGGCAAAGTATGCATCCAAGTGCATAGCTAGGAAGTCCTCATGTGTTTCATGCAAAAAGTTCTCCTTGAGACTAGAAGCTCTAGCCAAGAAGAGTATGCCATGATGATAGATGATCATATCATCCACTAAGTATTTGCCATCTCCATCAATGCCATCCAAAAATCATGCATGCATCAAGATCCTGGGACCTCTCAACCAGAAGTTGAGTTCTCAAACATGGATCAATCCTCCACATAGACAGCATTGGTATTCTGCAATGTGGTGCTCCATCATGCTGCTGCTTGCTACCTTGACATACCCTCATGCCAAATTCATCCTCCAAGTTGCTGCCATGCCATCATGCAGTTGCTCATGCTCAAAGAAATGATGATCTCTGAAAATAAGCCTCCCATGTGAGACTATCATCTCCAAAGAATCTCCTGATCCTGGGAAATATAAGCATGGTTGGCCTCCCTCTACTCCAAAGCATGAAAGAGTCCTTCCCCAAAGGAATTAACCTCGCTGTCACCACATCCATGGAGCATTCATCCGGTATCATGAAGATGCTATCCTCCATCCAAACAGCAACTCTGTCTGTGCAGTATAGCTGATGAGAGTGGGTGAGAATGAAAATGAGAGAGTGTATCCCTCCTCCTTATGCTTATCCCCAAACTCATTGTGCTGTAGTGGACTCCTATAATGTCTCCACCTCTTCGGAATCCAAGAGTGGTGAACCAAATAGCATGATGCCTCTCATCATCTCTAGAACATGTAGCCTCCCAAGTGGAAAGCCCCCAAAAGTGAGACATCAAGATAGGAAGTGGACTAAATATATGAGAGGAAGGAAAGGTCCTCTCTCTCTCTACTGCGCAGTGCAGTCCTTCTCCATGTGAAGAAAATCTCTAAAGTATATAAGGGTGAATGCCCATCATCCCTTCATGCTGATCCTCCTGATCTCCTTCTTCTTCCAATGGTGTAGCGTTGTAAGTTCTTCTATACACCTCCTCTTCTCCCAATAATGTGAGTGTATCTCCTCCTTAAGGGGAGGCCTTGAATCTTAGCCTTCCCTTGAAAGATATGTCTCCACACCCTCACAAATGGAATAATGCCTTTCATACAATGGGGGTCTTGCATCTACCAAGTCATTCTCTTGATTTCTCCCCCTCTAGAAAGATGGAATGATATTTTGTTCCATGGTTCCCCTTCATGCATGCAAAGTGTTTGTAGATTTGTCACATCATGCTTCTCATTGGTTTTCACCAATCCCCTTTGCAAAACTCTATGTGACTTTAACATATGATCTCTCATTTGCATGAGAACATGAAATAGAACTCTGAAATCAATTATCATGAATCATACCTTTGAGTTTGCAGCACTGCTCCTCCAAAGGCCTCAACTCTTTCCTCCATCCTTCTTGCAGTAGATATGGGCATTGTACTACGATGTGCATCTGCATGTGTGGCTGAATGCTCACACCCTCTATGAAATATCTAGGATTTGTCTCAAAAACAAACCCATTTCAGAAAATTCCTCCAAAATTTTCCCCTTTCAATAGATCTTCAATGGTGTGCTCAATGGTCTGGAAAAGAAGAAGGGAAACCTCCTCTTCCTTCATCCCTCTTCCTTGTTTCCTCTGTCAATCTCCTGTCCTTGGAGAGAAGCTCCTCTTGTTGATGGCAATAGATATTTGGCACAGGCTGAGCCAATATCATGCTCTGATACCACTGTAATGTCCCAAATAAGGGATTTTCCGCTCCATCGGGAACATCTTAAGATGTTCCATTTTTCCTTCTTCAGTGAGAAATTGCAAGTCCATTTCAGAGATTGACTGTTGGGGCATTTATAGGATATGTCTCCTTCAAAGAAGGGAGAGATCCTGAGGCTAGCAGCCCTTCACAGACTCTGCCGATGGATATGAAATATTCCACCTCGGGAAATCCTGCTACATGGTCCTTGAGGACGTTGTATAAGGAATTTTTTGCATAAATAAGACAAACCACCACTGGGATGCCCTAGAATAACTCATATAAAACTCCCTTTCAGAAAATGAGCTTAAATAAATGCATCTAGATGGGTTATTCAGATCTCCCCAATCTATATCTCTGAAACAATGCTCAAGAGTGAGCTACAGCAATACATGAACATGAAAATTAACTCTGCAAATATGAAATACATCATAAGAGGGGAAATGGTACAGCCAACATTATATTATGATTTCAGCATGAATATACAAGAAATAATTGAGGGAATAAACCTCACAATCCTCTAGAACCAACTCCAATGAATATACCATGTAATGCCGGAGTAGCTGCAGCTACACAGAATGTCGGGAAACCATAACTACGCAGTATCTATGAGATATGCAGCTGCTGAATACATAAAAAATGATAATGTAGCTAAAATATACAAGGAAAATGGGCTCAATATGGGATTTCTGGCCAATCTCAGGGAGATTGCTAGAAATGCCGGATAAAATACAATAGTGACAAACAAATTGTCACTGCAGCTGAAACCAAATGAGTATGAGGTTGTGGCTGATCTGAAATGCTGATGCCCTCCTCTGATAATTCCCTCAAAGGAAAAGGGGCTGATACCATTTTACTCATAAGCACTCCTCCTGATGAGCACAAGAATCTCCCTCAACACTGCCCTCATAGAATAACACAATTTCTCCAAATGACTATGCAGTGGGAGATGGTGAATAAGCGGTCTGATGCCACAGATCTGAAATTAAGTCCAAGAGCCCTCTCTACAGCTCCTCCAATGAAGAGATCACTCCTCAACTAAAAAATCAAGCAAGGAAAGATTCTATGAGTTCCTCTGCTGCCACCCCAGCAACACAACACCATTCTGCTACAGAAATAACACTGCAACTGAAGAAGTGAGCTTGGCCAAATGCTGGAATGAGTAAATGTAGCTCAAATCCTCTCCTCCCATGAGGAAGAGGTGGGGGATCCCCATCGGGAACACCCCCAGTGCTCAAGAGCACTGCAATCCTGCTAAACAGCTTGGATATGAAAGTCCTTGGCCTCACCACGAAATTTCTGAATCAAATGAGTTGTTGCTTCTTTATTGTAAATAAAATGAACTCTATTTCACCATAGGACCCACAATTAGGGTTTCCATTCACTTTTGAATGATTTCCCTCCAAAATTTGCGTTGTCTTCTAATGCAAGCCACCCCTCTAAGGCAGCATTGTTGACTTGGTCAAAGATGGCCAACTCAAGGTGATCCTCATCACGTTCACACCATGGGGTGTTTATTTCAGCTACTTTATTATTTCTCCTTTCACACAAGGAGTGTTATTTTTCCATCAAATGGGTTAAGGGGTCTCCTTACCCATTTTATTAAGTGAAATTAAAATATGCCACTATAATGTTCCATTTTAGCTTGAGGCTAAAATTGGGAACATTACATTCACCCCATAATTGTTGTCGGTCCTTTTGAAAAATGGGGCATTGATTTCATTAGATGTAACCCTCACTCGACTAGGTGGCATGGGTATATTATTCTCGTTGTAGATTACTTTACCAAATGTGCCGAGGCGATGCCTACATTTGCAGCAGATGGAAAAACTGCAGTTACGTTCATATTCAATCATGTGATTGCTCGGTCCGGTGTACCCAAAGCTATTATCACTGACCATGGGAGTCATTTTCGAAATACAATGATGACTGAACTTTTTGATCAACTTGGCCTGCGCCATGATAACTTTACTCTATATTACCAGCAGGCTAATGGTTAGGTTGAAGCCGTTAATAAAGTTTTAACCACCATGATCAAACGGATTATTGGAACTCACAAATAGAATTGGCATACCATGCTTTTTTCAGTATTATGGGCATACCTAACCTCAGCAAAAACTGAAATAGGGTTCACTCCTTTTCAACTAGTTTACGGTTTATAAGTTGTGTTACCCATTGAATGTGAAATACCGTCACTCCAATTAGCCATAGAGTTACTACCAACTACCTCTGAAGAGGAAAAACGCTTTTTGTACTTAGCATAATTAGATGAGACTTGGTGCACCACTACATTAGCAACCAAAGCTCATAAAAAACGCGTTAAATCTCAATATGATCAAAGTGTTACACCCCATGTTTTTTCAGAAGGTGACCTAGTCTTAGTATATGATCAAGCTAACGATAATCTAGGAGCTGGGAAATTCGAACCAATGTGGCATGGTCCTTACATTTTCAAGCGAGTGCTTGCCAAAGGGGCATATGAATTGACTGATTATGATGGGGTCTCTTTAGATAAGCCCAAAAATGGTCTTTATCTGAAGAGATCTTATGCTTGATTCTTGTGTGAAGATCTCACTTGTATATTAGTTATTTTTCTAGTTAGTGTGCCTTAGATTATATAGGTGTGCCTAGTTTTTTCTACTATCTCTACTTATCTTAATTACTCTTGATATTGCAGATATCTACATCCCTTCAAACATACATTGGTTTTTTTGGTGGTGCCTGTCGTAGTACATAGAACATTTCTTCCACAGCTTGGGTTATCTATTCACCCATTGATGAGTTATTTTCTATGCATGGGGTAAGCCTCGGTAAAACAACGAACAATATTGCAGAATATAGCACAGTGATTGAGTTATTATCTGATGCCATTTCATTTGGTATTCGACGTTTGATCATAAGGTTAGATTTGAAACTCATTGTATTACATTTAAACAGAGTATACACAATTAAAAATCCAGTGTTATTGAGATTATTTTTGAAGTTTCGTTTCTTGGAAATACAATTTGATTACTTTGAATATCAACACATTTCAAGAAATTTAAACACATTGGATGATGCATTAGCTAATCGTGTTCTAAATAGACATTTGCAACGTTAAAACAGTAAACCAAAAACAACATTCGATACATGTTAAACAAGATAGTCAGAGAAAGTAGTAATATCATAGATAGGAGTTTTTTTTTCAAAAAATATTACATCGTCTGTGATCATAGGTTTAAAACACCTTATGATTTGAAAGATACTGATACAAAAAAAAATATTTCAATCCGCAATGATCATCCACTATCCGTGGTGATGATCATGGTAATAGACTATTGCACGCACCACCTTGCACAGGAAGCTCCTAAACTGGCCTGGAACACTAGTAACATGTCTCTGGAGACAGAGAGGAATATTGTCTGTCGATGTCTCAGGGATATCTATAGTCAACCTCTCTAGGTTGTGTTCTATGCCAGTGAGGATTTCTTTTGCTTAATCTTGTGGCTATTTTATGGACTCTTTTTTCCGCCTTTCAAAGCGGCAAAGTGTAGCTAGTCATTGTGGACCAACATCAGCATTTAAAATTTTGTTATCGGTATTGGATGATTTAAAAAACAAATAAAAATTAGAGTTAAGACATATCAAAATGATTCGCTTACCTGATTCGTCCCATTGTGCCCCTGAAGGTAAGGACATCTCGATATCACCTCTGAAGTCTATACCCGCATATGGGAAATCTTCAATCGTGAAGATTTGGTTCTGCAGCCACATAAAATACGCAGGAGTAAACCGAACCACCGTATTGTTGTTGCCACCATAGAGGGATATAAATGCAACCCATCATACCATATGAGGCTTTCTAAGTTCACCACAATTGACAGGAATAAGCTGAGGGACAAGGAATGGAATCCTCTCCAAAGAAAGAGAGATCAGGATGGCGTCATACCCCAAGTTTTTCAACTTTGCATTTTTTGCTCTAGTCAGTTGACCTTTCATGTTGGCTAATACCCCTTCGCACCAGTCGAAAATGGTGCCTCTAAAACATTCAGCTGTGGTCTGCATCTGAGACTTGGTAGCCACATGTGGAGCCACGCTTTCACACAACCTGGTTACTGTGAATGCAATTAATTTAAGATCAAGTCCCAAGATAGTCTTTATATCGACGCGGTTATCTTTGGGATCTACTTCACCACTACAAAACTCTTGTTTGTAACTAGCAACGATTAGGCCACCCTGCCTAGCTCCAAACAAAGAAATGTTTTCTCCTCTTTTGGATAATCCAGTGAGAAAAAAAATATCTTCGAGCTCAAGTTCAAGTCAATGATTGCCAATGATGAAGCAATGATTTTGAACATCCCACTTGTTCACTAGCCATGTTATCAGTACCACTTGTGCCCTCATACCTTGAATTTCCCAGAATTTATACAAACCACAATGTCTAAGCGCACGCAATGTGGCTGGATCATTCATAGCCGCATCGTCTATACCTTCATACTCGTGTTCTCTCCACTCTAGCATTGTGAAATAGTCTACAAATGGATGCATTTGAAGATTAGAAACTTTTAGAGTGAGAAATTTTAATCCATTTTGTGAGAAATTATCAATTTTAATTTGGTCACGGCGCCTCCACAGTTTTTGTGCAAAGACAGTGTAGACGTCTGCACGCACTCTACACGAAAATCGTGTCCGCAAGTAATGCATGTATGACCTGCGCACCCCCGAGAACGGAATTTTAAACATAATTTCTCTTCAAAAAAATGATTTTAAAACCTAAAAAGAGAATTTAATTAGATAGAAATGAAGAGAATAGTGTTGTGGATTACCTGGTTCTAACGAATCTCGATTTGAGCGGTTGGTTCTCCCGTTATCAACTCCGGAACTTTTCTGCCTAAAGCTCTCAATTTACAACTCTGAAGACAAAAGGTAAAAATGACTTTGTTAAACACCTTTTTATAAGATTTTTTGAATGAATAAAATATTGTATTTTATTTATTTTCCACTTTAAAAAGTAATTTTTCAATGTTTTACTTATTGGAAACAGGCATGTTTAATCTTTCAAGTTTTTGTGCAGAATACAGATTTTCTCGATGAATAGAATTATTTTGATGATGAGTACACTTTTATCACTTTTTCGGGCTCTTGAAAATTACGAAAAATAAAAACCCTGGAGTTCTATTTTAAGCCCTTTTCAAACTCTCTAAACATGAAAATATCGATGAGTACTTGACTATTCGAACTCGTTAAAGGAAATGAACAGTCGTCCTTTCAGTATAAGTTTACCCCTTTTCCAGACTGAGATGGACTATTTACGAAAAAGGTATACATTGGCTAATCATGGTCAATAGAGTTCTCTCTTGTATTATTTTATCCTTTTTCAGGCTTGAGAGACTAAATTTACGAAAAAGTACAACCACGGAGTTTTCTTATGTTTTTCTTCTGACTCCCTAAAATTGAAAAACACCGAGTTTCACCTATACTAGACTCGTTAAAATTTAACAGTAAAGGACCTGTCGATTACAAACAGGAACGAACCACTCCTTCGTAGGATTCGACTTTAATACTAAGTTGGACTCATCCAAAGGATGAGCTTACATGACAAGCAAATGTTATCCTCCTCAAGCTTGTCAAAAATAAAGAGGTACTTGCCAAAAATGGTGGGGGAAAAGAGAGAAAATGAATCCAGTTGTCACCCTTGTTTTGAAAAGCAATATACCACTCTTGAACATGACACATTTTGTCACACTTGTACCTAGGTTGGGAAAATCCTTTGTCTAACAGTTAATCAAACCACATTGAAAGTCTTCAGCTAGTTTCTAGGCATTAGCTTTAGTTCAATTGTTACCAAACCATTTGCAATGTCGTTATGTGTTTAAGAGACAGTTAAAATAAACCATTCATTGAAAACATTTGTCTCCATTCGCATTGACCATCCCTGAGTCAGTCCTTGCAAAAATTTCTTCAAAAATTGATCTAATGATTTCATGTCGTAGGCTTTCCTGTGACGGGTCACTTTCTATCGACGACAGCTCATCATCTAGAAAGTTGATCTAGAATCCTATCAGTACCTTGGATCTGCATGCCCTAATGGCAGGTTTCTCACCTTCGATGATAGGTTGCATCATTGACCTTCAATCGAATGATTCCATGAAGTGTTCGACTGCAAATCATTCATTCACACTTCGTGAATTGTACTGAGTGCTTTGAGAGCCATTTTCATTATTGGTGGTTTCTCTCACACTTATTAACAGTTCACATCATTTACTGGTAATCAAGTGGTTTCTACCATGTTCAACTTCGACATAATCAATCGCATGGATAAAATCATACTAGTTCGAGAAACAGAAATCAAGAACCTGGATCTAGTTTCTACCATCCAAGCTATGAGGAGTTTTATTATTCATGATACAGTAGACTACTTATGAAAGATGGTTGTGTCCAAACTGTGTCTACTATTGATGAAATTTTAAAATCATTTTTGTTCTAGAACATGTAGTTAGTTTTGATCTGAGTATTGGAATTCCTTCCTCAACGATGATATACATATATATATGTTTGCATTGAATTTTTTTACAGGTTTTTGACCGGTGTGTCCGCAATCCAATCCTCAGAAAGATAAAGCACTTCACTCTTCATAACTACCTCAGACTTCGCACTTTAGGGGGCAATCTATTACACGTTATTTTGTCACCATGACATTTTACTATCTATATAGGTTCATCACTACCTATATTATGCTCCCTTAGAAGTCAAAAACCCTAATGTTCCAAAACCAAGTCTTGGAATTGGAGAAAAGCTCATTAAAACCCTAAAAAGTCTAACTCCGCACTTTTCCTAGCCCTTGCCTATGGATCCACGGATATTTGTTCTATATCTTGCGGCACATCTTGCACGTTTTTCTTATAAAACCTGCGGACCCCCGTAAATAGTCAAATAAAGGAAAAAGTAAGTTCTAGAAGCCCAGCTAGATGAATATTCTCCCAACTAGAAGCTTCTAGAAGCACGTTCAGTTCGAGCTTTATCCTATACTCATGAGCTCTATTCCTTCACTCATGGGGCTTATCCCTTGGTCTATGGAGCTCAAATCCCTTCATGAAAGGAATTCATTCCCCTCTTCATGGAGCTAAAACTACCTCCATTTCCCTATAAATTGAGCTCATGTTTCAGTTTCAAGGGTAGAGACACATATGTGGTAATTGCTGAAGAAATTATTAAGAGAGCATACTCTCTATACTAGCCATTTTTTATATGAGAATGATCACACACTCATGTCCATAACTTTATGCTAGTTCAGAGAGAAGAAGGCTTGTCACTCTCAGAGAGAACGATTGTTCAAGACCCCGGAAGAACGTGTATAACATCAAAGCGAAAGGTTGTAAGGTTACTTCTTATTATACAAGTTAATACAAATGGATTCTATTTTCTCATTGAATTGTTCATGTATCTATTTGAATATTTCAATTCTTGGATTCCTTGATCACTGAGATAGATTAGTGTTTTCTCAATTATTATATCTTGCAGGTGCTTTTAATCCTTTTATCTGTCTTTGATCGCATGTTTCACATGCTGAAGTCACCTCTTTTGGAGCGACTAGATAGAATATTTCAGAAAGAATTGGACTTCAGGTAGGGGCATGTCCTCATACTTTGTTGTTAATAATTCTGAATCACAAATGATCTAGGGAAAATGTTTTGCATTTGGTTGTTTGTTTCTATATATCCTTAGGATACTAGGGAGATCGTTCTTGTCCGCAAGAAGGATTTATCAGCATAACAACAAGGATGGCCTATATGGTAAGTAGTAAGGACAAACCTCATAATTTCCCAATCTATGATATTGAAATTGAATTAGGATCAACTATTCTTTTCAATGAAATAACTGATGAAGCTAAAGATGAAAAGAAAGCATAAATTCAGGACGTTGAAAATCAGCAAGCAGAAAATCAGCAAATCAGTGAAGAAAAGGCAGAAGGTTGGTGGTTGTTACACTTTGATGGATCAGTAGGAAGAGAGGGGGCTAAAGCAACAATTTGGATCACAACTCCAAAGGATGAAATTAAGTTCTATTCTTTCAAACTGAACTTTGATTACACAAATAATTGGCTGAGTATGAATCTCTATTTTTGGGTTTAGAAATTTTGAAAATATTGGATGCCCAAAATATTTATGTTTGTGGAGATTCTGAATTAGTTATTAAACAAGTTGAGGGTGTATATCAAACCAAGGATGTCAGAATGAGAGCATACATAAATTTGATCATGGATATGTTAAAGAATTTTCAATAATATTCCTTTATTGGGAAGACTAGGGATAAAAACTCAGTAGTTGACTCCCTCGCTGTTTCTGCAAGTCTATTTATTATTCATGTACATTAAATTGAAAGATATGAGGTTGAAGTTCATCATAGGCCTTCTATCCCTGACAACATAATTGACTGGAAATTTTTTGAGGATGACCAGCAAGTCAAAAAATTCATAGAATTGAAAGAGGAGTTTGAAAGCACACAAGTAGATCAGCAAAACATGCTTGCTAAAACTAAGGGTAATTCTGAAGTGTTGCAACTAAAGAATAATTCTATACCTAAAGGTCTAATACCACTTGAAAGGATTTTTTGACCAAAATGATGTGTTCAAGTCTCCTAGGATGGAAGTTGATGATGAAGAGGTAGAGATTTGTAACCTTGGTACAGTAGCAATGCCAAAAATGATCAAACTTTCTAAGTTTCTTTCTGCAGATATGAAACATAAATATATTGAGATGATGAAAAGGTTCATAGATGTTTTTTCATGGAGTTATGATGATTTGAGAAATATGATCCTACTATTATTCAGCATACCATTCCCATTAAAGAAGATGAAAATCCTTTGAAACAGAAGCTGAGGAGGATTAATCCACTTCTCATGCCTCTAATTGAGAAGGAAAACAAGAAGCTCTTTGATGCCAAAATTATTGTCCCAATCAGATTCTCAAAATGGCTTGCTAACTTGGTTCCAGTCAGAAGAAAGAGTGGAGAAATCAAAATCTACATTGACTTCAGAAACTTGAACAAAGCTTCTCTGAAGGACAATTACCCTCTCCCAAAGATGGACCAAATTATGCAGAACACTTTTGGTTCCCAAAGGATGTCTATGCTGGATGGTTTTTTAGGATACAATCAGATACTAGTGCACCCAGAAGATTAGGTGAAAAATTCCTTTACCACGCCATGGGGGACATTCATGTATGCCAAGATGCCCTTTGTTCTAATGAATGCAGAAGTGACCTTAGGTGGTTGTCTATCTGGATGACATAACAATATTCTCAAGGAGAGAGGAAGACCACTTGAAGCATCTGGAGAAAGTTATGCTGAAGTGTAGAAGGTTTGGTATTTCACTTAATCCCACTAAGAGTATTTTTGCTTTAACTTCTGGAAAGTTACTTGGGCATATTATATCTAAATATGGGATAAATATTGATCCAAACAGGGTCAATGCCATTCAGAAAGTAGATCTGCCTAGAATTAGGAAGGAAATTTAGTCTTTCCTTGGAAGAGTGAATTTTGTGAGAAGGTTTATTCCCAACTTTGTCGAGATTGTCAAAGACATAACCAAGATACTAAAGAAAGGAGCTGACATTAAATGGACAGTTGAAGCAAAGCACTCATTTGAGGAATTCAAGAAGGCACTAACTCAAGCACCAGTGTTGATTAGCCCGGATTTTTCAAAGGAATTTCTGGTTTTTACATTTGCATTAGAAAATACAATTGCTAGAGTTTTGCTACACAAAGGACAACAAGGTACGGAGCAGCCCATTTCATTTTTTAGCAGGACCCTTGCTAATTCAGAGCTGAAGTACAACATCTTAGAGAAACAGGCATATGCTTTGGTCAAAGAAATCAAAGATTTCAGAATTTATATTCTACATTCTCGTGCCATAGCATTTGTTCCTAATGTTGTTGTGAAATACATCTTAACTCAAGGTGATCTTGAATGTAAGAAAGGGAAGTGGATAGCAAACTTGCTGGAATAAGATATAGAGATCAGACCTACAAAATTGGTGAAAGGTAAGGGGCTAGCAAAGCTAATGGCACAGTCCAATTTTGATTGTCTTGATATAAATTTAATTGCAGAACATTCAAAATTATCAAATGAAGATGAAGAGTTGGTTCCTATTGAAGAAAATTACATCCTATCTGACTAGTATAGAGACATATTTTTTGTCTTACATCATCATAGAGATCCTACTGAATTGAAAAAATCTAAGGCAAGGTTTGTGAAACTGATATCCCTGAGGTATTGTGTCATATATAAAAATATGTACTAGAAAGATATTGGTGGTATTCTTTTGAATTGTTTGCTGGAAGAGGAAGCTGAAAAAGTGATTGAAGAGTTTCATAAAGGAGATTGTGGAGGACATCACTATTGGAAGGCCACAGAAAACAACATTCTCAGAGCAGGATACTACTGGCCTACTATGTTCAAAGATGTCTACAAGAATATAGCTGCCTGCCATGAATGCCAGATTTTTTATGGTAAGAAAAAGCTTGTTCCTTTACCCTTGATGCCTATTTATGTTAAGGCGCCATTCCAGCAGTGGGGGCTAGATTTTATTGGTGAGATTCATCCATCATCTTCAGGTAAGCATCGTTGTATCTTGAGAGCAACTGATTATTTGACCAAGTGGATTGAAGCAATCCCAACTAGGCAAGCAAATGATTCAGTCATAATTTCATTTTTAGAGAATAACATATTGTCTAGGTTTGGTTGTCCTATGAAGATCATCACTGACAATGCCCAATCATTCAAATCCAAGAGGTTGATCAGTTTTTGTCATCAATATCACACTACACTTGGACACTCTACTGCTTTCTATCCACAAGGTAATGGTCTTGCTAAATCTTCTGACAAAAGCATTGTAAGGATTATTAAGAAGGTGTTACAAGAAAATAAAAAGTCATGGCATCTGAAGTTGAATTATGCTCTATGGGCTGGTGTACAAAAATGTTAATTGGTACTTCACCTTATGAGTTGATGTATGGAGCTAAAGCCATTTTTCCTACATCCTTGGGAGTGCATGTTATGAAGTTGCTGCAAGGATCAGAGGAGGAGCCAAATGAAATTCAAAGGAGAATAAACTAGTTGATAGCCCTGTAGGAAAAAAGGGAGGAAGTCTATAACAGCAATCAACAATCTCAAAACATAATTAAGAGGGCATTTGATAGGAAGTTCAAAGAGGAAAATTTTTAGATTCAAGATGTGGTACTGAAGTGGGAGGCCAGAATTGAAGAAAATGGGAAACATGGTAAGTTTGAGAATATCTGGAAAGGTCTATTCATAGTAACTGCATTCCATGGCAACAACACTTACATACTACAGGAGATAGATGGACAACCTTGTGTTGGAGGGCCTATCAATGGCAGGTTTTTGAAGCACTATTCCTCTTAAGTTCTACTAATCTTTCATTCCATTATATATATTCCATTTTGATATTTTTTTTCTCCTAATAAAGATAGTTTGATCATCAAGCTTGAGCCCGAGGTGAAGTCCATTAGAGTTTGAAGGAAGCTTGGCAAATTTCAGAGTTTTTATTTCCAAGAAGATGGATAGCACTAGAACTATAAGTTCTTTGGTGTACCATAGGGGCACACCATCCCAAGTGGAGCCACTATTATCACTCAAAAAAAGTGAAACATTATTTGACATGGTCATAGAGTTCATTTGTCATAAGTTGGTATAGGAAAATTTAAACAATTTCATTTTTAAACTATCCTAAGGTTCAAAAACACCTCCATATAGGTCACATCATGTCTCATCAGTCATCATTAGGTGTCAGATTCCATCTCCTAAGTTTTTAAATCCCAAAAAGGACACTTTACCTAGTTTTTCCTCTTTTCATAGCATTTTACACTGTAAAATAGTAGTTTTCACTACGAAATTTCCTAATAGTTTCGTAGTGAAACTATCAGAAAATGAACTAGCCACGCTAAAAAAAATGGTTTTTATGTTTGTCTTATCAAATCTGGTGAAATTTGTCAGTTCATGATTAGAGGAGATAGGGTGAATGTTATTCAAGTTGGTTAGCGTTATTTAAAAGGTACAACGTCATGCCTGAGGTCATCATTACCGTTTTTAGCATGCATGAGTCATGATTAGGGCATGATTTTTCATCGAAACCATAAAAGATTACCCAATTGAGTCTTTTTTTCATTCTCTATTTTATCCTTGCATGTTACTGAGTTGCTGGAGAGCTACTTCACCGAGCCAAGCTAGTTGCTGGCATTTTCAAAAGTTACATGTGTCACTAATCAAGCAAGGTGGAGAAGATATAAATTCACTATGGATGCAAGAAAGAAGACTAAAAATGGTGGTCACTACCTTAGATATGAGCCCATAGACATGAATTTGTTAAATGAAGACCCAACTGCCTTAGAGATATTCAGAAGAACAGGTTGTTTGCAGTTCTACCAAATATTGCAAGGGTGCCATTTGCAGGTTTCTAAGGAGTTTTCTATCAGTTTCAATGGGACATATTCAAAGGTGGGAATGTTAAATCTCATAGTAACACCAGAAACCATTGCAGCAACAAAGGAATCCCTAGGGGATGGGAACAATGGTTTAAAGGAATCAAGTTCACCATGCAAGACAGCAAAGAATTTGTCAAGATAGAGCATAGTTAAATTGATCTCACAAATGATATCCCAAGGAGCTACATGAAAGACAACTTCTGAAAGCTACTGCTAATTATTCAGAAGTACTTCACCTATGAAGGGAGGTTTCACATGGACTATTCCTACCACCTTAGGCTTCTACTGCATTTTTTGGGTAAGATGTCTCTTGACTTACCCTTTTACTTATACAAAAGTCTAGCTAAAATGTCAGATAAGATCCAAGTTGAAAAAGAAGGAAATGAAACTTCTCTCTTTCATCATGGTTTGATCAAGTTGTTGTTGTTAGAGGATTTAAAGATATTAGGTAGAGATTGGACATCATTTTTGTTCATCAGTGGTTTTGAAGTAGATGTTGTCACTCCTAAAATAGTTCTCAAACCTAGAGATGTTTCATCGCCTACAATGGCATAGCAAGTTGAGCCAATGAGCATGGAGACAGAGCCTTTGCAGAAGGTTGATACACCCAAAGTTACATCTGCAAAACAAAAGCCAACAGTTAGCAAACATGGTATCAAGAGAGTTACAAGGATCCAAACAGTGGCTAAGGTTAACTTAGAGGACATCTTGCACGCCATTAATATTGAAGAAACTACCATTGTCCAAGGTGAAGACATAGATGAGGGAGGAAGGAAGCTTAAGAAAGAAAAAATGGCTAAGAAGTTAGAGTTTGCAGGTGATGATGCAAGATTCATGTTTCAAGCTAGAAAACCAATGACAAGACATGCAAGAAATGTATTATAAAGCAGCAAAGAGGCTCAGAAGGTCAGTGAAATTGTTCAGCCACCACCAAGCATCATAGACCTCTCCTCACCTGCAAAATAAGATCTGGTCATCAAACAAAAGAAGGGCAAAGAGAAAATCATTGAAAATATAGAATTTGAGGCCCTTAAGGAGCAGTTGAAAGATGCAAGTGAAGAGATATTAGTATTGAGGAAAGAGGAAAAGAAGCATAGAGCTGAAAGAGTATAGTTTGAACAAATGTAGAAGATTTGGGAGGATCGAGTCACAAGTGTCTTAAAGACCTTGGACAACACAGAAAAACTGATAAAGTGGACTCAACCACTAAGAAGAGAGGCAAAGCACATCAAAAAGGTAACCTGCACTTGCAATATAAGAATAGGACACTGAAGGACCAAGTCAAAGATCTTCCAGAGCAATTATAACGTATTCATGAAGAGATGGAAAAGATAGGTTTGAAGATGACTGTGGTTGAGGAGCCCATTGCTCAACTGATCATAAATGAAGAGGAAACACCAAAGTAGAATTAATTTGAGGTTGAATATGCTTCAGAGGGTTCATTACATTCAGAAAATCAAGATTTTGCAGCAGGAGGTCATTTTGTGAAGCCAGTTTTGAAATGTGAAATTTTTTCACTTTTACACAGTTTCGTAGTGTTTCCTAGGCTTAAAGCCAGGAAAACGCTAGAAAAAAACCTATAGCAACCTTTTTTCCTCTAAAGTCACTTTTTTCAGTTTTCAAGGAGGCATATTGATGGTGGGGATGTGTCATGACTTGATTGACATCATGGAATAGCAAAGGAGCAAAGTTATTGGGTGCAGAAGCCACTTTTTCAATGCTACCAAAACTCGCTATAAAATTGTTTTGTTTTCATAGCAAGCATTTATCAAAGGTTTTGGAGCATCTTAATGGCATTTTTGGACATCTGGACTCCCCAAACATGTCAAGGGATCTTATCATCAAATATTTATGACTCTAAGGAGGTGCTATGAAGATAGATCATCAGCCAAAACAAATTTGAAGATAAGGGTCAAGCATTCCTAAAAAGTAGGGTTATGCTCCACAAGTCTAGGAGGGTTTTTAATATGTAAAGTGTTAATGAACTCTATCATGAGTCTTTCGAGCATGTGATGCTTGTTTTGTAACTGTCATATAATTGTTTCACAAGATAAGGTAGAGTTATGTAATAAATAGGAGTTAGAGTCCTATTAGGAAATGTTTTCTTTAAGGTGTAGTTGTTAATTTTCAGTTAGAAGTCATGTATTTCAGTTATGTGTTGTGTCATAGGAGAATTCAATGTTCTAGCCACCAGGGAGATCATATTTATTGTAAAGAAGGTTTATTTAAAGACAAAGCATCGAGGTAGTCAAGGGTTGGAGATTTTTTCCACTAAATTGCTCCTTTCTGTATTTGACTTATATCAGTAATACAGAGTGACTTTCTTCTTGACAAGCCTGTGATTCTCATGAGGTTTTTAATGTTTTATTGATCTATATCTTTATGTTTACCACTTGCAGTATATTTCATCTCTATTACACAAAATTCATAATTTTATGCTCTAACTTCCTTTAGTTATCAAATGATTATGTTTTCCTATGTTTTATGTGTGAGTGCCTTTGTTAAAGACCTCTATCTGCCTCAGCTTCCATGTCAAGAAACCGTGCCACTGAAACTACTGATTGTTGACTCCATAAGCCCAATGGTAGCAATCCTGCATTCTTTTTAGCCTACAAACATAAAAAACAAGTTACATTTACAGTAGAGTTAGCCATCTAGTACCATCATTATTCAATATCATAAAACCCCCTTGAGAGAGCCCTCTCAGACTAAAGAGGCTAAGCTTCAGTCAAAATCTGGTTTGAAAAAATTACACTAAGTTGTTTGATAAGCAGCCAATCAAGTACAATTTTGTGATAACATTTTGGTGCATCTGCCAGGATCCTGAAGATTTACTTTTGCAGAAATTTTGAAGTTGAACTCTTGAAGGTAGTAGGAGCTCAGAATCTGTTCGAGGCTGCAACTACCTTGGTGACTACATTCAATATTCTCATGTTCAAATGTGGCTTAGAAAATGAGATATACGAGGAGTAATCCTAACCCAAATCCACCTAAAATTGTGGATAATCCAAACACAATTTCCAAAGGCATTGAAGGAAGTTTTGCACAATCAAGTACTCCATTACACACAAAATCCTTGTCCTCTGAAGTTTTAAGAATTCCTAAAGATTAAAATTTTGATGATAAAATTCAAGAAGTCTTGTTTAGGTCTGAAAATGAAAAATAATTGACTTATATTGTTTTAGACCTACAAATAAGAGGTATTAATACCTTAGCCTTAGTGACCCAAAAATATAAATAAGAGTTTTAGGAGGAAGTCATATCAGATTTATTGTTAGAGAGGGAATATTTAAATAGGTTGAAGTAACTAGACCGATTTGAAATCTTGCTAAGAAGTAAATCTGGTTTTCCTTTACCTGAATGGATTTCAATTGTAACTAGACTACAAAGACCAGGCACACCACCTCATAATAGTGTCTCTTCTTCTACTACTTTTGTTCCTAAAAATACCATAGTCCCTATCATTATGGTTGGAAATATTCCTCCTCCACATGTTGTTGCACCTGCTAGGTATGCCCCTCTTGTTCTTCCAGCTGTCCTTAATGCCCTTCTAAGAAAATATTCTTCTAGAATCAAAACTTGGGGAAGTGATGAAGAGATTACAGCTGAAGAGAATGTAGACCAGTTTAATGACTTCATAGATAGGGAGGAGGTTGACCATGAGGATGTCAAAATGAGACTATTTTCTCATAGCTTTACTGGTGAAGTCAAAAAGTGGTTCAAAGCCCTTGCTCCAGGAAGCCTGCATAATTGGAATGAATTTGAAGATAGCTTCTTGAGAAAGTGGGGAAATAGAACCAACCCTATGCAAGCCCTCACTGAGTACAATAGTTTGAAAAGAGTTGTTGATGGAACTGTCCAAAATTTCTCCAAGATATTTAACAAAGTTTATGGCTCCATCCCTGCCCATCTTAAGCCTCCACCAAGAGAAGCTCAACTGAGATATGCTGAGGCCTTTGATTATGACTTTTCTATCCTACTCAGAGAAAGAGAATCCCCTTCACTAGCTAAAATGCAAAATGGTGTTGTGAAGGTGGAGGTCAATATGATAACAGCTAAAAATTCCAATATGGGGAAGACAAAATTGAAAGAAGAGGATAAGCCTTCCACCTTAGATCAAAAATTTGACTCCATGATGAAAACAATGGAAAAACTGATGGATAGGCTTGCCCTTAGGAATGCTTTTGCACCTCCTATACAACATGAACCACAGTTTAGAAATCCTCAATTCAGAAGACTTCAAAACCAGCAGAGACCAAGGGAAAACAGAAATCAACCTGACCCTCAAGTAAGGCCTCCTTTTCAGCAAAATTTAGTTGACGAAGAAGATCAGCCTAACATACCATAAGACTCCATTCGTTTCCTAGATGAAAACATGTCTGGAATGTTTTTGACTAAGGAAGAGCATGATGAGTCAGATCATGATGTAAACAAGGATGAGGAACCATATGATTAACTTAAAGGATATCAACATGTAATCTTTGAGATGCAGAAGCAATACAACCTCAGAAACATAAATGTTCCAATTACTGCAAATAAAATAGAGCCTAAAAAATATGCCCCTAAAGTAGCTGAGGATAGAAAAGATCCACCACATCCCCCTCCTGTCAAAGAGACTGAGAAAATTACTTTTGTTTTCAGTTTGGGGAATGAAATTTCCAAATCAAGATCTCGGTCCCTTTTGGAGAAATTATTAAGGTGAATCAATATAGAAGTAAAATTGTAAAGATGCAGAATTCCCAACCAGGAGCTGCTGACATCCTCAATGTCCAAGAGGATCATCCTACCATATACTTGGGACCAAGATTAGAAGATGAGCAGAATGAAGAGGTACCTCCTTTCTATGTCAACCTTAGTATTCATGAGATGACATTACACAATGCTTTGTTGGATTTATGAGCCTCTCATAACCTCATGCCTAAAGTGATCATGGAAAGGATGGGATTGGAAATCACTAGGCCATATAAGGACTTGTTTTCTTTTGATTCAAAAATATTTCAGTGCATTAGTTTGATAAAATATGTTGTTGTTGGTCTTACACAAGTCCCTGCCAAGATAGTGGTAATGGACATTGTGGTATCGGACATTCCACCCAAGTTTGGCATGTTTCTATCCAGATCTTGGGTAGCAAAGATCAAAGATACCATGCAGATGGACCTAACTTATGCCACCATTCCTGTTTTTGGTGAGAAAAGAAGACTATATAGAGAAACAAGGATGGCCTATATGGTAAGTATTAAGGAAAAACCTCATAATTTCCCAATCTG
>CM076577.1:230308192-230377601 GCA_034641835.2 Pinus albicaulis | reverse complement strand
TTTCACATTGGACATTGATTTATTTACTAGTTTTAGGAGTTTTTATTTTCCTCCCTTACACATTTATTCTTGCAATAAGAAAATGAAACAAAATTGTACATTACTATTAGCTTGGGCTAATTAGGAATATTACACTATTTCACAAGATAAGGTAGAGTTATGTAATAAATATGAGTCAGAGTCCTATTAGGAAATGTTTTCTTTAAGGTGTAGTTGTCGGTTTTTAGTTAGAAGTCATGTATTTCAGTTATGTGATGTGTCATAGGAGAATTCGATGGTCTAGCCACCAGGGAGATCATATTTATTGTAAAGAAGGTCTATTTAAAGACAAAGCATCGAAGTAGTCAAGGGTTGGAGATTTTTTGCACTAAACTGCTGCTTTATGTATTTGACTTATATCAGTAATACATAGTGACTTTCTTCTTGACAGAGCTGAGATTCTCATGAGGTTTTTAATTTTTTATTGATCTATATCTTTATGTTTATCACTTGCAGTAGATTTCATCTCTATTACTCATAATTCATAAGTTTATGCTCTGACTTCCTTTAGTGATGAAATGACTGTGTTTTCCTATGTTTTATGTGTGAGTTTCCTTTGTTAAAGACCTCTATCTGCCTCAACTTCCATGTCAAGAAACCTTTCCACTGAAACTACTGATTTTTGACTCCATAAGCCCAATGGTAGCAATCCTGCATTCTTTTCAACCTGCAAGCATAAAAAACAAGTTACATTTCCAATAGAGTTAGCCATCTAGTACCATCAGTATTCAATATCATAAAACCCCCTTGAGAGATCCCTCTCAGACTGAAGAGGCTAAGCTTCAGTCAAAAGCTAGTTTGAAATGGTTACACTGAGTTGTTTGATAAGCAGCCAATCAAGTACAATTTTGTGATTGCAGCAGGTAAAAAAATCTTGCAGCCCCAGTGCTTTTATCTTCTCCAACGCATTGGGTAGTTATATGTAACAATGCATCAGTGTTGATGAGTTGTATTAACAACACCAGTGCTTCAAAAGTATAATGCCTCGATGTTGTACTTTTCACAAAAGGCATCGAGTCAAGCAAAAAAATCTTGGGGTACTAATGCTTTTATGTAATCTAATGCACATGTGCCTTAAAGGTAACGGTGCATCGATGTGTTGAAGGTGAATGACATTGGAACATGAAATGTATATCTTCCTAGTGTGTATTTATATTATAAACACACGAGAATATCCATTCATATTATTTATGTTTTTTAGAAACATCGACCTATGACAGTGCAATTATTGTGATTTTTTAAATCCGTTATTCATCAAAAAATCGACATATATATTATAACAGTATTCATATAAATTAAATTTTGATTAACGTATTTTTATATGATGTTTGGATTAATTTTTTGTATCATCAGATTTTTCATCTCTTCATTATAATATTTGATCAACCATATATTTAATGAGTGATGTAACATTTCACAGTGACATTGGACAATGCAATATAATAAGTTAAAATGTATTCTATTATATATGAATAAGAGGCTCTTTGTCATTCAAAATGGGATAGTTATTAGTAACCCCTTGTTTTTTAATTGGGACATTATGTCCATTACATTAAATAAAAAGTTTGATTTTCATAGACAAATATTTCAAAAAATACAACAACTTGCATTGATATCTAAATAGATCTTCATTCTTCGTTGGAGCTATCATCAGTGCTCGAGCTACTTCCATGAGTTTGCTTATTTGGACGAATGTTTTATTGATTGCAATGATTGTTTTCGTCTTCTTCAAGTTCAATCTACAAACATAAAAATAAAGTGTAATGTGTGTGTTTACATAGGTGAGAATAATGAAAATTGAAATAAATAATATGCATCAATGTAAACCGAATAGCAATGTACTATAGCAAGAAGTGAGTCCTAAATTGTACACATTCTTTCAAAACCAAATCACATGTCTTGTTTCAACAACTCTTCTGTTGGCTTAGTTCCATACTTTGTTTCTTGCAAGCTTTATACCCCATAATAAATCATAGATTTCATATAAAGGATATTTTTTCTCTATTAATTATAAACTCAGAGAAATAAAACAACATAGGTACTTACAAATTCCACAATTAATTTTTGATATGCCAACATATGCTCACAACTTATATTTAACCCAATGTCAATCAATTCTTCTAATGGCTCTTATTTGTATGTTAGCACCTATTTGAAGACATTCAAGGATGGTTGTTGTAAAACAACTTAAAATATACAAAAATGAAATCTTAAGATGTTATAAGGAAATATTAACAATGAACCACAAACTTTAATATCAACCCTTTTATTCCTTGCCATCCTGTTTTATGTGCTGAATGAGTTCCATTTTGTTTTATTTTCTGCAAGAAAATACTTGAAAATTAATATTTAATACTAAATTATTTGTTTATATGTACCTAATAGAAAAAATCAATTGTTGCATAAATTTGAAGCATATTGTTGTTGAAATGGCTGCTCTTGTGATGCAATTATGACCATTTCTTTGATCATCTTCTTGTACACTTTTTTGGATATTTCTACTGGAATGTTTTAGATATCAACTCATTGATATTTGGGATTTTCATAATCTTCCTAAAAAAGTAATAAATTATTTTTATAATAATATATGAAAACTAAAGTCAAAAGAATGTATCTCAAGTGGTATGGTTCACAATTTGTGTTCCAGGAAGTGAGGGTTCAAGTCTCTAAACACATGTTGGCCGTGTAGCATTTATGAAATAGTTCTACTAATGGCGGAATCATGACAACCATTTGTACAAAGTTACTGATTGTGTCTAGTAGAATGTACTCATTCATATATATATATAACAAAATTGATATTAATAAATGAATGCTTTGTAGTAATATATACATGTAATTCTAGGAAAACATTTTAATTAGGAATATTACTTTTTGAATAATTATTTTTTGTTGTTGTATGTTTTTGTTATTACAAGTCTCGCATGTCACATTGACCATTTCTCTGTAAACGCTTCCTGTATTTTGAATATAACTTGGTTCTTGGAATCATTGGATTGATTTTTGTATTGTAAGTCGAAACTATGTCTATACGTTCATTCCACTATATCCCTCATAGTTTTATAAAAGTTTTTCCACCTTTCATTAACCTTCGGCACCACTCCAGATGAGCTAAGGACCAATTTATCGCCATTTGCATCTTCTATAATTTCTATTTTTTTAGAACAACATTTTTTTTCTTCATTGTTGGTCCCTGTAGAACATTAAACCTATGTGAATTAATATATTTTTTGAAACATGTTATCTAATATTATTAAGTATATTATTAGTGAAAATTCAAAAAAAAAAACTCATATTGAATAGTATTTGTTCATTCACTTGATTCCTCCTTCTGTAATTTTTATATAAGGCTTTTACGATCTTCTGCAGTTAGATCAAAAAGAATCTTATCAAGCTTCCTCATTTTGTGGCTCTACATGACACACTAACCAATACATATTAGTTAAACTTAGATATAGTTCAAACATATTAATTTTGTAAAGAACTTACAAAGAACTTACTTTTTCTGCTTTTTTGGATGTCCTATCATTGTGTTGATCAATATTTTTGTTACTTGACAACTTCTCATACGTTTTTTTATCAATATAAAACCTATACCATTCAATACAAAAACAGTTAAATATGTTTTATAAATAAATCACATAATTCTCAGCCACAAATAGGTTTGGTAACCGGTGTAGTTATGTGCATAAATACCCAGATGCATTTAATTTAGTAAACACATTGGGACATTTAATTCTTTAGCACCTACAATGAAAATTAAATTTTTTAAATAACTTTAAATTATGATAGTGTGATATGTAACAATAAAAGCACCGCCATCACGGTAAAAAATGAAAATATAAAAAATTAAACATATTTTTTTTTTTACTCTAATCGTGTTATTTGTCAATGGTGCACTAGTGCATTATATTACATAGGGTGCACCGATAAACATATTTTTTTTTTTTAAACAGACAGGGCATACAGGGTTTGGATCTGCTTCAACAAGAGGTCCCCCTGCTCACATGTCAAACACCTTATATATCGTAACACAAACCCATTAAATCTCAAATGCCTAAGATGAAAAGAACTAATTGTGAAGTGGTAGAGGGATTTAAACCCTAAGGTGAAATTTTGCAGCCACATAAGCAAGAAAAAGCAAGGGTTTAAGGTAACTATTGAATTTGTTTATTGTTTCCTTAATTTTAATTAAATCTAAATAGGAACAGAGATTGTAAAATATTTTATTAGTAAAATCAATAGTAAATTATTTGCTATGTAGGTTTTTATTTTATTTTTAATTTTAATTAAATCTAACAGAAATTGTAAAAAAATTATTAGTAAAATTTAAATTTTTTATTATGCAAGGTTTGTGTGAATCACCTTACCTTTCAAATTCTAATCTTCTGAATAGTATTGTTGTTCAAAATTATTATGTTACTCCACAGTACTCCCAATATGTCTCTCATGTAAATCTCTCCCTTGAAGTTTAGGGAAAAATAATAAAATAGTGAATAGCTTCTTACTGTTTATAAGACTTTATGAAATCAAATTTCGAAAAATAAACTACCGCTCATTTTTCATTTTGAAAAAATAAAATCGCGTCCTTTATTTTTCTGTTTTTAAAAACATCGGTGTGTTTCATATTAAAAAGATTTTTTGTGTTTAATAGTAATGCACACCGATTCATATAACTTATCAGTGCACTAAATTTTTTTAATGCACCAAAGTGATAAATTCATTTTTATTTTTTAAATCTTGGAAACCAGTGCGGTTACTATTTTAATGCATCAGTGCGGTTATTATTTAAATGCATCGGTGTAGTTAGTTTTACAAGAGTACCGATATTCTTTAAAAGATATTTGAATTTTTATTTTCACATAAAATGGCATATTCATCTCAAATTATCCTTTAGGATGCATCCACATGAGTTACAATAGTTCATAGTATACATTTTCCGCTCAAAGTCGTCTTATTCTTGAAAATGGTTTGAAAACTATATTGAAATTGAGATTGTGGTTATATGGTTCTCAAAATTAATTTTAGGTATGTACACAAAACTTTATTATTGATTATGCTCAAATGCAATGAGAAAAGCTCATAATATCAAATGTCAATTCTTCAAATTCCAACTCGTTCCATATTTCTCGGAGTCCTTTGTGGAGTTCTTGCTTCAAATCTCCAGTAATTTCAAATTTTATTTATATTTTGATTATGTAATTGAATTTATTTATTTTTATCCATGTCCATTTGAATTAAAAATTATCCAAATTTATAGGATCTTGATTCATAATCGAGTTCACATGTAGAAAATATTCCACCAAATCAAAAATGTTGGAAGCTCTAATCAGGAGCAACATACTGCAAGCAGTTGGTAGATGAAAATGGACAACCACTTTATCCTGCCAAGTGTAATATGCCATCTTCCAGCTGCAATCTCAGGCCAATGATGGTAATAATTTTTTTGGTATAATGTAATTTCAAAAAAATAATTTTTTTATTCTTACTGATATCATTAATGTAATAATGTTCAACATTTTTTGAAATTAGGATTCTAGTGATGATGAGCGACCCCCTTACCATCTTTTGGTGCACCCCACTACAATTTCATATCAAGAGAAGGTTGCATTAAGAGCAAAACTTGGAGAGGAAGCATACAAAGAATGGTTGGATCAACCACCTACTCAATTCCCACTACGTCTGGATTCACTAATTAGGAATGACTACGGCAATAGTAGTCCTTCATAAAAATTTGGAAATGGAGGCAACAAAATATAGGTTGGTATGGATGATTACTTACGTGATATGACTACCATGGAGGAAATGTTGTTAGATGCATTCCAGAATGATGAGCTAGGGGATGATGCTCATATCACTGATACCTTTATCGAAAGCTTAAAATATACTTCCACCACCACTCTCTTTGAACCTAGAAACGAGTCAAATTCTAGCTGGCTAGGGACAACAATGTTATTGTACAACTTAAAATCAAAGTTTGGAATGTCGAATTCATGTTTCTTGGAAATATTGAGGTAATTGACCATGATTAAGTCCCTTATATTTTGAGAAATATTGTCACACAATCAACATTAAAAATCGTTGATTTTGTTAATGTTAAATATTGATATTGTACATTTATATTTCCCACCAACTGCAGGTCATTAAAAGATAAGGTTCTTCTGAGTGATAATGGCTTGCCCGGTAGCTGCAAAGAGACAAAGTAGTTGTTGAAAATGTTGGGTATTGAGTACATATAATAGCATGCATGTCTCAATTATTATATTCTATATAAAGGAGAATATGCAGGAAAATACATATTTCTGGAATCTGGGGATGAAATGTAACATAAATTTTAAAAATAAGGGTAAAACACATGGTCCTTCTCATAAGATATTGAGGCACATGCCTATAATCCCAAGGATTCAAAAGCTCTTTCATTGTAAAAAATTAGTTGTGTTGCAGGGATGACATGCCTCACACAGAAGTGAGTCGGGAATTATGTGAATCCCAACAGATTCAATAGCCATGAAACATATAGAGGACACATGGCCCAAAAAATTCAAGGATGAAGTACAAAGTCTACGACTCAACGTAACCATGGATGGCATCAACCCATATCCCCTCCAAAACACCAACTATTATGTTTGGCCTGTAGTAGTGATGAATAAAGATATCCCGCTATGATTTTCCGTGATGAATGAACATCTTGTGTTGGCTCTCATAGTCCCTGGTAGAAGACAAGTGAAGTATATGGATGCCTACTTACAACCATTGGTAGATTAATTAAGGGAATTATGGGAAGGGATACGTGTATATGATGTATCAAGAACCATCGCAACAGAGAGGAGTTTACGTTGTATGGCATATGTGCTTACACCACACATGATTATCCATGCTTAGGAGTTTTCTATGGTAAATTACATGTTTATTGATTTGTTTATATACTCAACAATATTGTTTCGCATATTAATTTAATTCGCTGCAATTGTTCAGATATTCATGATCGCTAATTTTCCCTATATACAATAATTTCGCAAGTCTTGTAACAAAAGGGTATCATGGATGCAAATTTTATGGACCTTCTTTGAAGGCTAGGTGGTCCAACCACCTACGAAAGCCAGCGTATGACTGCTCCAGGGTATTCGTCCCAGAAGAACACCCTTACAAAAGAGCAGCATCTACTTTCAATGGTAAACCAGAGAGAACCCAAAGGTCTGCAATAATGACACCATTTTAATGGCTTAGAGAATATGAGAGAGAGAAGGAGAAAGAAATTACATAAATGTTTGTTTCAAATGGGGAGCGTATGTTTGATGATCCAAAATTCTTTGACACCTATGTCTAGAAATTTCCCATTGGGATGAAAAGGAATTTTGACTTTTATGAGCTCCCATATTGGGAGCATCTTAAGATTATCCACTTACTAGATCACATGGATATATTTAAAAATGTTTCATCTTCTTTATGGAGGCACATATCATCGAAATAAAATGGCACATTGGCTATTAAGAGAGATCTTATTTCTTCACAAACTAAAAAGAAAAATTGGCCAAGAAAAGAAAGTAGAGGGGAGGTTCATCCCTCTTGGTCTTTCAAACAAGGTGATGTACCATGGATTTTAAAGAAAGATGATATTTCTTTGTAAAGGTAAGTTACAATGGGTGTTAGGGTTCCTTCTTTGTATGGGTCTTCACTACATCGCTACTTCACTGTTCAAGACCATTTATCGGGGTTGAAATCACATGACCATTTGAAGCTTCTAAGAGTATGTATCTCAAAAACATGATTTTATTATTTGTATATAATTTTATGCCATGGGATGAAATATAATTAATTTGATATGTTTTTACTTTGCAGTTTCATTATTCTTTGCTCATGCATGGGTGTGTGAACCATGTCTTCCCCCAAGGCCTATGACGTGCCATATCTAAATTATCTGCATTTGTACGTTGGATCACATCAAAGGAGATTCATATGGTTATAATTCCACATTGGGGTGAAGAGATTGTTGATATTGTTTGTATTTTTTAGAAGGATTTGCCGACGAGTTTCATGGACTTGCAGGTTCATCTTCTAATTCACCTAGTAGATGAGGTTGAATTAGTTGGGGTGGTTTCTTGTCATTGGATGTTCTTCTTACAGAGGTAGATGAAGAAATTGAAATTCTTTTTTTTACAAAGGGAAAACCCTAAGGGTTATATGATAGAGTGATACATATCATATGATTTTTTCTATTATGCCAATGAGTACATCAAGTAGATTAACAACACACCAGCTGCAGTGATTTGGAAAAAGGTACATGATAACTATCATTTCTGAAATGTATACGCAATAACTATTCGCAGTGACTTCTTAATCTATATTTTGATCTCATGTGTACTATATATTTTGTTTGATTTCATTATCGAATTCAGAAATTGAAGCCATCAACAAATTCATTCTTAAATATTCAGAAGCGACACAGTCGTGGGTTGCATTGTACGAATAGAAGAGGAGGAAATGGGACAATGACAAGGCAAAATTCAGACAGTTCAATGGTAGGATCATGCCTTATCCTGATCAAATAAAAGAAAATATATGCCAATTATATGCCCCAATAGTTGGATTGTTGACCAAGTCAAAGATAAATACAGTCCATCTGGTCGTTACCCACGTGTTGAAGAGGATGTGATAAACAAAGGGATTAGGTGCAACAACTCAGTAATAATCTATTTCTGTACATTTTTTACTTCATAATGCACCTTTAAAATATAACATATATATTTTATATTTTAATTATGTTCGGGTTATTGGACACATGACACTATGTTTTTTTAACTTTTTATAAGGGAATTTGTTCCCATCCATGTTGCCATACGGACATCATTTTTGCATGGAGGATGTCGATGATAGATGCATGACACAAGACTCTGGAGTGGAGTCGAGTTCAACCAATCTAGTCGTGTTAGCCACCATGATTAAAACCTAATATAGGGGACGATAGGTTACCTCATAAATATACAAGAGACCATTGAAGTGGACTTATCTTTGTTCCAATGTGTTATTTTTAGGTTCAAGTGGTGGAAACCTTTGATCAGAATAATTTAAAGGAAGATCATGATAGTGGTTTGACATCTATCAACTCTAGAAAGATGTGGCATGAAGCTAGGTAGCCTTACGTTTTCCCAAAACACTGCAACCAGATGTATTTTTACCCAGGTGTGTTGGATGGGTATTGGTGGTCTGTATTAAGACACAACCCTAGATCAAAACATTCTTTTGAGAACAACACTGTTATCAAGTCAAGCGGGGAATATAATCAGGGTGATGACAATGGAGAGTGATATGTACTTGTGTCTTTCATCATTCATTCTATTGTTGTATGTTTTTGTTTTCTTTATTTAGATTTTTTATTCGTCTTCATGGAATTTTATATAATTGTTAAGATTCGCAAATGTTTTTACACTTAGTTTTCTAGTGGAAACGTTTTTACACTTCAAATTAAGTATTTCCAATTGTGTAGTTTATATTTTTTTTAAATAATAATAATAACATATTTTCTTATTTATATATTTAGTTTTCAACTTAGTTGTTTGTTAGTTTACATACTTTTATCATTTATTTTGGAAATATTTAAATTATGCCCCCAATGTTGACTAAAACCACATTTAAAGAAGTAATTTAAAATTTTGATAGTAATCAACTTATGAAATAATGACAAAAAAAAATATATAGGAAGATTTTCATCCATAAAATTTTAGGGCCAATAGAATGCTTATGATTGGATATCATAATTGTTATGAAACCAGCTCCAAAAATAGAATAAAAGAGAGATCAACACCTTAGAAATCAGCCACTTCGAGGGCACAACCTTCTTTACATTACATAAATGAACATTTCTTGGATGATACAAATGACAAAACCTCCTTTCTACATATAGGAGTCCATGGGGTCACAATATAATCCTAGCCGACCTAAAAATAATAATGTAAGGGCACAATAATAACAATTTTGGGGTTATAGGGGTACAACAATAACAATAAGGGGGCTATAATAACAACAATAAGGGACTACACTAGTAATATAGGGACCTAACATGCCCCTCTCCTTCAAAAAAGTGTTGTCCTCAACGTTTGAGTAGCTATGGATGCTTCTGTATAACATTCTCATCCTCCCATGTATATTCTTCAATGGGTAAGTTCTTCCACTTGATGAGATACTCTGAAATTGATCGATTTCGTAGTTGTCGAGTTCTTGTTTCCCTGACTGCTTCAGGTTCCAATATGATTTTTCCTTCCTTATCAAGTTCTGTCAATATTGTTTGAACTAGAATTTTGTCACCTATAACCTTCTTTAAGCATGAAACATGGAAAACTAGATGCACTCGAGAATAAGTAGCTAGAAGCTCCAATTTGTAAGCCATAGTACCAATCTTTTGCAACAAGGACCATAGTACTTTGGCGATAACTTATTATCATTCTTAGCTTGCTTGAGGGACATTGCATGAAGATTGCCATTCAAATCAGATTAGAAGTAGAAGAATGAATAAGCTACTTGTTTTGAGCAATTTTTTTGAAAGATAGATTTCAGTTTTCAGTTTGAATCCAGTTTTGATTTGGAGAAATAAGTTGCAGAATTGAAATGATAATTTTGACTCCATTACACAATGGCTAGGCATGCTGGTTTTCTGAGTTAATAAGCAATATTTTTTGTTTGATAAATAAGAGTTGGATAAGGCACTAGAACTACAATTCTTGATAGCCCGTGGGGGGCATATCATCCCCAATTAGAGCCACTGTTAGCACTTATTTTTTACTCATATTCAAAGTTTCCCTCTCCGTCATTCTATTTGGCCTCTAGACCCTTATGTTTCAATTAAAACCAAAATCATAAATACCATACACGATGGAGCAGGACCCATTCCCCACCACACTTCTTTTTTCATATCATTTTCCATTGAAAATCATTAAACTTACATTTTTTTTGCCTTTCCGCTTTTACCTTTTCTACCCTTACCTTTTATCGCTTTTCACTTACTCTGCTTCCTTAATTCCCCTATCACAATTAAAGTGGGGCCCTCATTGCATTTTTCAGATGTTACATGTTTTACATCGCAACAAAACTTAGATTCTGCAATCGTCGATTTGCGATATCGCATCGCATATGTTTTGACTTACCTTGTGAGCACCCGCAATCTATTTTATTTATTTTTCAATGCAGTAAGTCGGCCCCACCTCAACAGCTTTGCCCCCCACAACAAACCTTTTTAAACATATCATATATTATATATGTGATATCGCTTACCGCTTAAACCTTCGCTGATTCATAATACTCCGCCACATAGCAAGTGGCTCCCTCTTCCCCACACTTCGCAAATTTTAAAAGTTAACCCCCGCAGCTTATAACAAAAAGCTAAAAGCTATGATCTGCACTACAGTCCAATCCCACTTCTTCCCTGCCATGTCATCTCCCCCACGCATCGCACTTCGTGGTTTTTAAATTTTACATATTCCACGCTTATAATTAAATTATACGAATTTTGATATGCATTGCAGTCTGATCCCTCTGACCCTCCATGTCACCTCCCCTTCGCATCACATTGCCAATTGTGGTTTTTATAAACTAAATTTTGTTTGTGAAGTGTGCAGATGAAATACCACTTCAGATATAAAGTTTAAAAGACTTCACGATTGGGAGTATAAGGTTTTTTACATTGTTTATGAAGAAAAGGCTAAACACGGCAGAATGACTCGAGTAGGATAACACCCGACAAAGAGCAAAGGGCATAGTAGTGCTAAAAATTGCAGTAATAAATAGATAGACTCCACGGTTCAAGTCGGGCAAAAGGAATTTCTATGGAAATGTAATGATATGGCAGCAATTACCAGCACAGAAGAAACAGTCATAGGTTTACTGAAAATCCGGCAGTAAAGAATTTAAAGATTCGACACCTATCAGCAAATAACAATATCTTCTTAAAGCTAAAAGATAGTTTGTCAATATGATTAATTCCATCAAAGTTCTATTAGGATCGATTAAAGTGGCAGGTTTTACAGTTCCACCTTTCTTGCAACAGTTGAAGACAGTTAGGGCAGGTGGTAGAAAGAAGCTTATGTGGCAGTCAAATAGTTTCATGCATCAGATTTTGAAGCCTCGAACCATTCATCAATTCTAAATTCATGCAACAATTTTATTTGTTTGTTATTTGTTTTATTTAATTTCATTCCTAAAATTTAGCAGGAGTTTGTTTTGTGCAACTCTATTTAAGAGTTGAGTTTTATGTAATGAGGGGGAGATGGTTGGTGGCACAAGGCCTAGTTCCCTGGCCCTATTTATGATCTTCATGTTATTCCTGAAGCTGTATATTGTTATACTCATAATATATTCCAGTTAAACTCTTGAGGATCCACAAAATATTATAGTGTGTGTATTGTTTCCCTTCTGTTTTTACATACCTTTTATGTCTTTCCTTATTTATCATAAAAATTCTATCTTATGTTTTTATTAGTCTTGTGAACCTCCAAGTCATATGAATCTGTTTTTGTAAGTCTTGTTTCTTTCCTGATTTAGAATTGAAGATTGTTCATAAGTGTTCCTTGAGGTGGAATTAAAATCTATTCGATGTTTTTGTAATTAATTTGATCTAGCATGCATGTTAATATGTTTTTGTCAGTCTTGATTCACCAAGCATTCCTAATTCATGAGGTCATGTTAGTCATAAGCATTCCTTATAATGGGATTCTTTAAATGTAAAGTGAGATTCTTGTAAGCATTTTAAAAGCATTCTTTCAATATACATTTCATATCTGGAATTTGTGTCATTTTTCCTCTCAGCAGTGGATTTTTGTCCTACAGACCCACTGTCTTTCTTCCATTCTTCTAACCATCAGGCTACAAACTCAATTTTGCTACCACATCATACACCACTGCCCTCATATGTGTCATAGCCTTTTATTTGTTCAACATTCCTTTTAGAGTGCTTGAGATCCAACCACTTTCCAAAAAACCTAATCAAATCATAAGAATAGCTCTCAAAGCTTAAGATGTGTCTGGCCAGGTGCTTGATGCAGTCCAAGTGTTGATTCCAAAGCCAACATCTTTGGTGCGCCTACCGCGAGATGAATGCCTTGAAACGAAGTATTCACCTGATTCTCTTGTTTTAATTGTTGAAGATCGATTCTTGAAGGTGAACAGGAATTGATAACTTGAAGAGGACTGCATTTTTTCACCTGGAAACTCCATTGTTCCAAATCCAGTGGCGACTTCACAGGGATGCAAAGATCATATTTTCAGTGGAAGTTTTGGATAAACAACTACACCTTTTGGAATTCTGAAAGGGACATCATTGCAGAGGTAGAATTCAATGCTTTTCCTCATTCAGTAGCAGATGATTTGGAGACTTCTTATAGTGCAGACATTTAATGCTTTATGAGTATCCCGTGTTGTGATTATTTCATCATGAGCTGCACTATTTCATGATATGGATTCTTTCAGTTCCACTTTTAAGAATTAGAATCCATATGAGATTTTTCCAGCTATTTGAATGGTTGTATGAAAAATTCCATATTGCATGAAGATTTCCATTCAAATTAGATTAGAAGTAGAAGAATGAATAAGCTCGTTGTTTTGAGAAATTTTTTAGAAAGACAGATCTCAATTTTCAGTTTGAATCCAGTTTCAGTTTGGAGAAATAAGTTGCAAAATTGAAATTATGCTTTTGACTCCATTACCCAATGGCTAGGCATGCTGGTTTTCTGAGTTAATAAGAAATATCAATGGTTTCAGATATGTGAGCCGGATAAGGCACTGGAACTATGGTTCCTGATAGCATGCAAGAGGCATATCGTCCCCAATTAGAGGTTCTGTTAGCACTGATTTTTTACTCATATTGAAAGCTGCCCTCTCCGTCATTCTATTTGGCCTCTATCCCCTTATGTTTCAATTAAACCCAAAATCATTTACATTTTCGTCTCCTACAAACCTTTCATAAATACCATACACGATGGAATACTGGGGCCCATTCCCCGCCACACTTATTTAATCATATCATTTTCCATTCAAAATCATTAAACTTACCCTTTTTATGCCTTTCCTCTTTTACCTTTTCTACCCTTACCTTTTATCGCTTTTCACTTACTCTAGTTCGTTAATTCCTCGATCACAATTAAAGTGGGGCCCTCATCGCATTTCACAAATGTTACATGTTTTGCATCGCAACAAAAATTAAATTTTGCGATCGTCTATTTACGATATCGCATCACATATGTTTTGACTTACCTTGTGAGTGCCCGCAATCTATTTTATTTAGTTTACGATGTGGTAATTTGGCCCCATTTTAGCAGCTCCGCCCCCCACAGCAAACCTTTTTAAACATATCATATATTATATATGTGATATCACTTACCGCTTAAACCTTTTTTGATTCATAAAACTCTGCCACATAGCTAGTGGGTCCCTCTTCCCTGCACTTCACAAATTTTAAAATTTAAACCCCACAACTTATAACTAAAATCTAAAGGCTGTGATCTACGCTGCGGTCCGATCCTACTTCTTCCCTGCCATGTCATCTCCCCCGCGCATCGCACTTTGTAGTTTTTAAAATTTACATATTCTGTGCTTATAAATAAACGCTACGAATTGCAATATGTGTTGCAGCCCAGTCCCACCTACCCTCCACATCACTTACCCTTTGCATCGCATTGTTGGTTGTGTTTTTTATAAAATAAATTGTAAAGGTTGCGAAGTGTGCGGATGTGATACCACTTCAGAGATAAAGTTTAAAAGACTTCATGTCCAGGTGTATAAGGTTTTTTACGTTGTTTATGAAGAAAAGGCTAAACACGGCAGAATGACTCGAGTAGGATAAGACCCAACAAAGAGAAAAGGGCATAGTAATGCTGAATGATATGGCAGTAGTTACCGGTGCGGGAGAAACAGTAACAGGTATGAAGAAAATCCAACAGCAAATACTTTAAAGATTCGACACCTATCATCAAATAACAATATCTTCTTAAAGCTCAAAGCCATTTTTTCAATATGATTAATTCCATCAGATTTCTGTTAGGATTGATTAAAGTGGCAGGTTTTATAGTTCCACCTTTCTTGCAGTAATTGAAGACAATTAGGGCAGGTGGCAGAAAGAAGCTTATGTGGCAGTCAAATAGTTTCATGCATCATATTCTGAAACCTCGAACCACTCATCAGTTCTAAATTCATGCAATAGTTTTACTTGTTTACTGTTTTTTTTATTTAATTTCATTCCTAAATTTTAGCAAGAGTTTGTTTTGTGCAACTCTATTTAAGAGTTGAGATTTATGTAATGAGGGGGAGATGGTTGGTGGCACAGTGCCTAGTGCCCTGGCCCTGTTGTTGATCCTCATGCTATTCCTGAAGCTGTGTATTGTTGAACTCATAATATATTCCAGTTACACTCTTGAGGATCCACAAAATATTATGTGTGTGTGTATTGTTTTCCCTTTTCTTTTTACATACCTTATCTTTCTTTCTAGATTTATCATAAAAAATCTATCTTATGTTTTTATCAGTCTTGTGAACCTCCAAGTCATATGGATCTGCTTTTGTAATTCTTGTTCCAAGCTTTCCTGATTCAGAATTGAAGATTGTTCATAAGCGTTCCTTGAGGTAGAATTAAACTCTGTTTCATGTTTAAGTCTTTTGATCTAGCATGCATGTTAATCTATTTTTTCAGTCTTAATTCACCAAGCATTCCTGATTCATGAGGTCATGTTAGTCATAAGCATTCCTTGTAATGGGATTCTTTAAATGTAAAGTGATATTCTTGTAAGTCTTTTAAAATCATTCTTTCACTATACATTTCAGATCTGGAATTTGTGTCATTTTTCCTCTCAGTAGTGGATTTCTATCCTACAGGCTCACTGCCTTTCTTCTATTATTCTAACCATCAAGCTACAATTTAGTAAACACATTGGGACATTTAATTCTTTAGCACCTACAATAAAAATTAAAATTTTTTAAATAACTTTAAATTATGACAGTGCGATATGTAACAATAAAAGCAACGCCATCACGGTAAAAAATGAAAATATAAAAAAATAAACATAATTTTTGTTTTACTCTAATCATGTTATTTGTCAATGGTGCACTAGTGCATTATATTACACAGGGTGCACCAATAAACATATTTCTTTTTTTTTTAAACAGACAGGGCATACATGGTTTGGATCTGCTTCAACAAGAGGTCCCCCTGCTCACATGTCAAACACCTTATATATCGTAACACAAACCCATTAAATCTCAAATGCCTAAGATGAAAAGAACTAATTGTGAAGTGGTAGAGGGATTTAAACCCTAAGGTGAAATTTTGCAGCCACATAAGCAAGAAAAAGCAAGGGTTTAAGGTAACTATTGAATTTTTTTATTGTTTCCTTAATTTTAATTAAATCTAAATAGGAACAGAGATTGTAAAATATTTTATTAGTAAAATCAATAGTAAATTTTTTACTATGTAGGTTTTTATTTTATTTTTAATTTTAATTAAATCTAACAGAAATTGTAAAAAAATTATTAGTAAAATTTAAATTTTTTATTATGCAACGTTAGTGTGAATCACCTTACCTTTCAAATTTTAATCTTCTGAATAGTATTGTTGTTCAAAATTATTATGTTACTCCACAGTACTCCCAATATGTCTCTCATGTAAATCTCTCCCTTGAAGTTTAGGGAAAAATAATGAAATAGTGAATAGCTTCTTACTGTTTATAAGACTTTATGAAATCAAATTTCGAAAAATAAACTACCGCTCATTTTTCATTTTGAAAAAATAAAATCGCGTCCTTTATTTTTCAGTTTTTCAAAACATCGGTGTGTTTCATATTAAAAATAATTTTTGTGTTTAATAGTAATGCACATCGATTCATATAACTTATCAGTGCACTAAATTTTTTTAATGCACCAAAGTGATAAATTCATTTTTATTTTTTAAATCTTGGAAACCAGTGCGGTTACTATTTTAATGCATCAGTGCGGTTATTATTTAAATGCATCGGTGTAGTTAGTTTTACAAGAGTACAGATATGCTTTAAAAGATATTTGAATTTTTATTTTCACATAAAATGGCATATTCATCTCAAATTATCCTTTAGGATGCATCCACATGAGTTACAGTAGTTCATAGTATACATTTTCCGCTCAAAGTCGTCTTATTCTTGAAAATGGTTTGAAAACTATATTGAAATTGAGATTGTGGCTATATGGTTCTCAAAATTAATTTTAGGTATGTACACAAAACTTTATTATTGATTATGCTCAAATGCAGTGAGAAAAGCTCATAATATCAAATGTCAAATCTTCAAATTCCAGCTCGTTCCATATTTCTCGGAGTCCTTTGTGGAGTTCTTGCTTCAAATCTCCAGTAATTTCAAATTTTATTTATATTTTGATTATGTAATTGAATTTATTTATTTTTATCCATGTCCATTTGAATTAAAAATTATCCAAATTTATAAGATCTTGATTCATAATCGAGTTCACATGTAGAAAATATTCCACCAAATCAAAAATGTTGGAAGCTCTTATCAGGAGCAACATACTGCAAGCAGTTGGTAGATGAAAATGGACAACCACTTTATCCTGCCAAGTGTAATATGCCATCTTCCAGCTGCAATCTCGGGCCAATGATGGTAATAATTTTTTTGGTGTAATGTAATTTCAAAAAAATAATTTTTTTGTTCTTACTGATATCATTAATGTAATAATGTTCAACATTTTTTGAAATTAGGATTCTAGTGATGATGAGTGACCCCCTTACCATCTTTTGGTGCACCCCACTACAATTTCATATCAAGAGAAGGTTGCATTAAGAGCAAAACTTGGAGAGGAAGCATACAAAGAATGGTTGGATCAACCACCTACTCAATTCCCACTACGTCTGGATTCACTAATTAGGAATGACTACGGCAATAGTAGTCCTTCATAAAAATTTGGAAATGGAGGCAACAAAATATAGGTTGGTATGGATGATTACTTACGTGATATGACTACCATGGAGGAAATGTTGTTAGATGCATTCCAGAATGATGAGCTAGGGGATGATGCTCATATCACTGATACCTTTATCGAAAGCTTAAAATATACTTCCACCACCACTCTCTTTGAACCTAGAAACGAGTCAAATTCTAGCTGGCTAGGGACAACAATGTTATTGTACAACTTAAAATCAAAGTTTGGAATGTCGAATTCATGTTTCTTGGAAATATTGAGGTAATTGACCATGATTAAGTCCCTTATATTTTGAGAAATATTGTCACACAATCAACATTAAAAATCGTTGATTTTGTTAATGTTAAATATTGATATTGTACATTTATATTTCCCACCAACTGCGGGTCATTAAAAGATAAGGTTCTTCTGAGTGATAATGGCTTGCCCGGTAGCTGCAAAGAGACAAAGTAGTTGTTGAAAATGTTGGGTATTGAGTACATATAATAGCATGCATGTCTCAATTATTATATTCTATATAAAGGAGAATATGCAGGAAAATACATATTTCTGGAATCTGGGGATGAAATGTAACATAAATTTTAAAAATAAGGGTAAAACACATGGTCCTTCTCATAAGATATTGAGGCACATGCCTATAATCCCAAGGATTCAAAAGCTCTTTCATTGTAAAAAATTAGTTGTGTTGCAGGGATGACATGCCTCACGCAGAAGTGAGTCGGGAATTATGTGAATCCCAACAGATTCAATAGCCATGAAACATATAGAGGACACATGGCCCGAAAAATTCAAGGATGAAGTACAAAGTCTACGACTCAACGTAACCATGGATGGCATCAACCCATATCCCCTCCAAAACACCAACTATTATGTTTGGCCTGTAGTAGTGATGAATAAAGATATCCCGCTATGATTTTCCGTGATGAATGAACATCTTGTGTTGGCTCTCATAGTCCCTGGTAGAAGACAAGTGAAGTATATGGATGCCTACTTACAACCATTGGTAGATTAATTAAGGGAATTATGGGAAGGGATACGTGTATATGATGTATCAAGAACCATCGCAACAGAGAGGAGTTTACGTTGTATGGCATATGTGCTTACACCACACATGATTATCCATGCTTAGGATTTTTCTATGGTAAATTACATGTTTATTGATTTGTTTATATACTCAACAATATTGTTTCGCATATTAATTTAATTCGTTGCAATTGTTCAGATATTCATGATCGCTAATTTTCCCTATATACAATAATTTCGCAAGTCTTGTAACAAAAGGGTCTCATGGATGCAAATTTTATGGACCTTCTTTGAAGGCTAGGTGGTCCAACCACCTACGAAAGCCAGCGTATGACTGCTCCAGGGTATTCGTCCCAGAAGAACACCCTTACAAAAGAGCAGCATCTACTTTCAATGGTAAACCAGAGAGAACCCAAAGGTCTGCAATAATGACACCATTTTAATGGCTTAGAGAATATGAGAGAGAGAAGGAGAAAGAAATTACATAAATGTTTGTTTCAAATGGGGAGCGTATGTTTGATGATCCAAAATTCTTTGACACCTATGTCTAGAAATTTCCCATTGGGATGAAAAGGAATTTTGACTTTTATGAGCTCCCATATTGGGAGCATCTTAAGATTATCCACTTACTAGATCACATGGATATATTTAAAAATGTTTCATCTTCTTTATGGAGGCACATATCATCGAAATAAAATGGCACATTGGCTATTAAGAGAGATCTTATTTCTTCACAAACTAAAAAGAAAAATTGGCCAAGAAAAGAAAGTAGAGGGGAGGTTCATCCCTCTTGGTCTTTCAAACAAGGTGATGTACCATGGATTTTAAAGAAAGATGATATTTCTTTGTAAAGGTAAGTTACAATGGGTGTCAGGGTTCCTTCTTTGTATGGGTCTTCACTACAGTGCTACTTCACTGTTCAAGACCATTTATCGAGGTTGAAATCACATGACCATTTGAAGCTTCTAAGAGTATGTATCTCAAAAACATGATTTTATTATTTGTATATAATTTTATGCCATGGGATGAAATATAATTAATTTGGTATGTTTTTACTTTGCAGTTTCATTATTCTTTTCTCATGCATGGGTGTGTGAACCATGTCTTCCCCCAAGGCCTATGACGTGCCATATATAAATTATCTGCATTTGTACGTTGGATCACATCAAAGGAGATTCATATGGTTATAATTCCACATTGGGGTGAAGAGATTGTTGATATTTTTTGTATTTTTTAGAAGGATTTGCCGACGAGTTTCATGGACTTGCAGGTTCATCTTCTAATTCACCTAGTAGATGAGGTTGAATTAGTTGGGGTGGTTTCTTGTCATTGGATGTTCTTCTTACAGAGGTAGATGAAGAAATTGAAATGCTTTTTTTTACAAAGGGAAAACCCTAAGGGTTATATGACAGAGTGATACATATCATATGATTTTTTCTATTATGCCAATGAGTACATCAAGCAGATTGACAACACACCAGCTGCAGTGATTTGGAAAAAGGTACATGATAACTATCATTTCTGAAATGTATACGCAATAACTATTCGCAGTGACTTCTTAATCTATATTTTGATCTCATGTGTACTATATATTTTGTTTGATTTCATTATCGAATTCAGAAATTGAAGCCATCAACAAATTCATTCTTAAAAGAGGCATGTTTTGTCGACTTGTGTTTGGTCGATGAGTTTTGACACCAAGATGTAATAGTACATGACGATGTTCACATGATGTGAAATTTGTTGCTTTGAAGGAGCAATAGGATATGTTATCAAGTTATGTTTCTTTCATGATGTGTTTTTCATGTTGATGGTTGTGTTTGTGACAAGATGTCAAAAAAAGGTTTGCAGCCATTGTAGACCATTTTATGTGTTGACGCTAATAAGAGAAGGAGATGGCAAATATATTCTTCCATATGTGGAATTTGGAACCATGGAGGTAAAATAATGGTCATTTATTTTCTTGTTATTACTGATTTTGGCACTCATTGATGTAGTTCACTCAGATGGGATTAATTTTCAAAAGTGGTTTCCAAGGAGAAGCTTCCATCGAATGCATGTTTGTGCAAAGGAGGAACATGATTCTCAGTGGGAAAGAAATTAGTTAGTTTTCCAAGCATCAAGGAATCAATTTGGTATAACAAAGTGTTATATCAGTCAGCAAGAAGCCAGCAAGTGCTGGATTGGGTTAGCAGCAAAAGGAGAACATTGGTTGAAGAGCCAAGCCATTTTCAAGGCAAGGCATGTCAGTGAACACAAGTGATTGTCATGGTGATTTTTCCAAGTATAATAAAGATGATAGAACTTTGGAAACATAAGAGTATTCATCTCTCATGAGATAACCAAATTTTTTGGGTCCAAAAGCATGTCAGTGGGAAGGAGTGATCGGAATCTAGATTAGGGGAAAAAAATTGCCCAAAATTCAAAGTGCTTAGAATTGCACAAAACCAAAACAACAGCAGTCGGCCCATCACCAGGAATCCAACGCAACTCGTTTCGTCAAAAACCGAGTTAGGATGAAGAAGTTATAGCATGTTAACCATAGTTCAGAACAAGAAAATTTTCAAAAAAAATGGGTCAAAGTAGTCAACTGAAGTCAACCATGGTCAAAGGCCCTCTGAGCCAATGACACTTTGACAAGTGTCACAACAGGATTCACCGATCAAGGTTTGAAGGTGAAATTTTTTAAATTTTTGGCTCCTAAGGTTGAATTAAAAAAATTTTATTATGAAGAATCTGCTCCTAAGTTTCTATGTTCGAAATTCAATTTTATGTGGTGGCATGTTTCTTTATATCGGTTGGCCAAAACGTATATAGGATGCGCAGAGGGCGAATCGAACCCGTGACCTCCCCCTCCAAACTCTACGCCTTACCAATAGGCCATCGACTTGTTCCATGAAGAGCTATGCACCCCACATACATTTGAACTTCATGTTGAAAAGTCAACAAGAAATGTGTGTCTAATTTAATTTTCCCTTAATTAAATTAGACAATAAATTGTAATCTTATCTCATAATCACTTGTAATAGTTAACTGAGTATGATAAACTCAGTTAGCTCATGGAATTTGAGTTGAGGATGGTTGGTGAGGCATGCAGAGTGATTCTATTTTTTTTTTAGTCCAAGTTGCAGTTAGTGTATTAGTTTAATGCATGAGAAATCAGTTAACTCAATTAATTGAGTTAAAATCAGTTTAACTAGTTGTGACTGATTGTTGCACTAGTGAGAGGTCAAGTGAATTAAATAAGATTTAATTCACATGGAGTGATATTTCAAGTAACTGATGATTTACTATTAATAGTTGCATGAATGTCAGTTCTGATGAAGACCCAGTTGAGACAAAGGTTAAAGGGGTGTTAACTATCAATTGTATTTTTATCAAACTGCCTGCATGAAATAATACACCCATAAGATTTCCCATGAGCATTGAAAAGTTTTGGAAGGCCGAAATTCATAAAGAATAGCAATTTAATTCTATAGGAATTGCGCAAGCAAGGCAGGCTGAGCAGAGGGAGGAAATTGGCCAAGTTTTGGTCGATTTTTTCTGGATCAGTGTGACATAGTTGTGAGACTGCAGCAGCCTCTTGTGAGAAGAATGCATTGTAATTGTTTCATGATTCCTTGGTTGAATATACAATAGAAGATAGAGGGGTTTTGAGCAGCAAGCTTTTCCCAGGAAAAAAATCTGTTTTGTGGATTGATTTTCTTCTTTATTTTACTTGGTGTGATTGTGCAATCGTGTTTATTTTTCGTAATTAATTTGTAGAAGGATTCAATATCTTGCTTTAGAATATCACATGATCGGAATGAATCCATTTGTATACATATGAAATTCCTGGCTCATTTGTCTATTTCCATGTGACCAAAGATTCCAGAAAGAAGCTAGAACCAACAGCTAAGATTGGGATATTTCTAGGGTACATTGATACTCCCCACAACTATCGAGTGTATTTTTTGAATAGCAGGATGATTTTTGTAAGACGGGATGAAAAAATTGATGAGGAGAAAGCCATGTGATTGTCCCTTGAGAGGGAGCTTTATTTTCATGCAGATGAGGAACTCTTGGTTCCAAAGGATGAACCTCAAGATGTGGAGAAGCCACATGCAAAGGATCATGGAGTGGAAAAAACCACTCATGCAAAGCCATCCACCAGACATGGTAGGAGACGCACCACAGAAGCTGTCAAATTGAGACTTGATGTGGCAGAGCATGTAGGAGCACCTACATCACTACGCAGATAGAGACAGTCTCCAAACAAGTTTATTGGATACATGGCTCTTATGAGCAAGTGTATTGTGACAGAATCATCCTCTTTTGAGGAAGCAGTTCAGCAACCAACTTGAGTTGACACCATGGTTGAGGATTATGGTTGAGGAACAGTGCATGGGAAGTTGTACCAAGACCAATCAAGAAGTCAGTGGTTGTATCTAGATGGATCTATAAGGTGAAGCAGGCAGCATATGGGAGTGTGGATAAGTACAAGGGTAGATTTCTAGCCCGGGGATTCTCACAAGTTGAGGGGATTGACTATGAGGATAATTTTGTACCAGTTTCAAGGTACTCATCGATTAGATCTATCCTTGCACTCTCAGCGCATATGGGGTGGCAGATACATCAGATGGATCTAAAGACTGCATTTCCCAATGGATTTATTGAGGAAGAAATGTACATTGAATAGCGAGAAGGTTTTGATACCTTTGACATTGAGTCGCATGTGTGCAGACTCAAGAGAGCACTATATGGGTTGAAGCAAGCACCTCGTGCTTGGAACACCAGGATTGACAACTATTTCACCAGGTTGGGATTCATGAAGAGTGAAGTGGATATGAACATGTAGCATATTATGGTTGATGGTAAGCTTTTGATTATCATACTTTATGTTGATGAACTTATTTTGACAAGTGATGAGCAGCTTATAGTTTCTTGCAAAGAGGATCTTGCAAGAGAGCTTGAGATGAAGGAAATGGGACTCCTTCACTATTTCCTTGGTTTGGAAATATGGCAGCGATATGGGGAGCTATTTGTTTCTCAAGGCAAGTATGCCAAAGAGATTATGAGGAAGTTCCACATTGAGAGTTTTAAACCCATGGAGACTCCTCTTGTAGGAAACTAGAGGAAGGAGGATGCTACTTCAAGTGAGGTATTGGATGCTACTGTTTACAGGAAGCTTGTGGGTTCACTCATGTACTTGGTGAACACACGGCCAGACATATTTTATGCAGTTAACCAGCTTAGTCAAGCTATTTTTAAGTCGACCAAGCTCTTTTAGAATGCGGGAAGCATGTCTTGAGATATCGCAGGGGCACTACAGAGTATGGATTATGGTACAGATGGACAGAGGGAGTGAAGCTTCAAGGCTTCACCGAAGTAGATTGGGTAGGAAGTCCATCAGACAGAAAGAGCACATCAAGAGGGATATTCAGCATAGGATCGACAATAGATTCTTGGTACAGCAGGAAGCAGAGATCACTTGCAATCAGTTCAGCCGAGGCAGAGTACATGGCAGCGAGTCAGGCAGCATGTGAGGCCATCTGGATGAGGAATATTCTTGTTCGTTTGTTTGGTCATCAGATGGATCTGATGGTGATACATTTTTATAACCAGTGTTGCATAAAACTCTCAGTTAATCTAGTATTCCATGATAGGTCCAAACATATTGACATCTGGTACTACCATCTCAGAGATTGTGTTCAGAGATTCATTATGTTACTTCAGTACATTCCCACAGAGGATCAGGATGCAGATATTCTGACGAAGGCGCTCCCCAAGAGAAAATTTGAATACCATAAAGGCAAGATCGGGGTAGTTGATAATCCCTTTCTTGTTGAGAGGGAGTGTTGAAAATTCAACAAGAAATGCGTGTCTAATTTAATTTTACCTTAATTAAATTGGACAATAAATTGTAATCTTATCTCATAATCACTTGTAATAGTTAATTGTGTATGATAAACTTAGTTAGCTCATGTAATTCGAGTTGAGGATGGTTAGTGAGGCATGCAGAGTGATTATATTTATTTTTGAGTCCAAGTTGCAGTTAGTGTATTACTTTAATGCATGAGAAAACAATTAACTCAATTAATTGAGTTAAAATCAGTTTAACTAGTTGTAACTGATTATTGCACTCATGAGAGGTAAAGTGAATTAAATAAGATTTAATTCACATGCAGTGACCTGTCAAGTAACTAATGATTTATTATTAATATCTGCATGTATGTCAGTTCTGATGAAGACCCAGTTGAGACAAAGTTTAAATGGATGTTAACTATCATTTGTATTACTAGAAAACTGCCTGCATGCAATAATACACCCATAGGATTTCCCATGAGAATTGCACAGTTTTGGAAGGTTGAAAGTCCTAAATAATAGGTATTTAATTCTACAGGAATTGTGCAAGCAAGGCAAGCTAAAAAGAGGCAGGAAATTGGCTAAGTGTTGGTCGATTTTTTCTGGATCAGTGTGAGACAGTTGTGAGAGTGCAGCAAACTATTGTGAGAAGAGTGCATTGTAATATTTTCATGATTCCTTGGTTGAATATACAATAGAATATAGAGGGGTTTTGATCAGCAAGATTTCCCGGGGAAAAATATATGTGTTGTGGATTGATTTGCTTCTTTTTTTTACTTGGTGTGATTGTGTGATTGTATTTATTTTTCGCAATTAATTTGTAGAAGGATTCAACATCTTTCTTTAGAAAATATAGCATGATCAGATTGAATCCATTGGTATACATATTGTTTGTATAATTTCTACACTTCAATTCGACTCTGATGGCAGGAAGGAGGGGGCAAGTCCTCCTCCCATACGACCTTTCCACATGACCTCCCACTAAGCGCCCAAAAAAAACGCGCTTAGTGCGCAATTAATCCGTCATTATCCACATTTAATCTAAATTTATATTAATTAAGATTTCAGTTAAAAACGGCGGAAACTTTGGCAGCACCATCATTTTCAGCAGACTTGCCAATTTGGCAGGGCTATCTGGAGTCCTCTCCAGATTTGGAGGAGGAATCTAGGGAAAAAATGAATGGACCATATCTTGAGAAATTTTCGACCAATTCTGGCTTGGGAAGAGTCATTCCTAGTAGATTTTCATGCTCTGAATCCATTGGTATAGGTTACAGAGGTAGAGGATCAATTCTACAGGTTTTTTTGTCACTTTGAAGAAAAAGGAAGCTCAGGGCCACCAGGAGGGAAGGCCATGCCAAAATCAGCTGAAGACCAATTGATGCTCAAGAAGAGTCATTTTTAGATTATTTTGATGCTCTTAACACAATGGAATAGGTTTTATAGGTTTTGGAGCACTTCTTAAAGTGGTTTTGTCACTTTGGATATTAAACAAGCTTAGGGCCACCGGGATGGGAGGTCAAGCCTAGATCAGTTGGACACCAATTTCAGAGATTGAATAGTAATTTTTGAGGTTTTTGGGTCTTCTAAATACAAAGGAGCAGGTTTCAAATCAATTGGAGCACTACAGATGCATGTAATCATGAATTTGACTCTTAATCCTATGATGGCTTAGCTAGTTGAAGCAGTCCATGGAGATGTGGCCCAGGAGGGGTGAACTCTGTTATCATCTATTGTATTATGTGTATGTTATGTGTTATTTCTCTGCATTTCAATTGATGTACATGAGTTTTTAAAAGCTAATTGACTCATAATTTGATCATCAAATACACATAAATCCCTTCACAATTGATTAACTTGAGACGATCCTAAACACATCATTTTAATACTGATGAGGGAGCTAGCACGGAAAACTAGTTTTCCCATATTCAGATCATAGATTGAGCACCCTGTCAACATGTTGAACGTCATCCTTCCAAGACTTGTTGTAGATTAGTATATCATAAAAAAATACTAACACAATATGGTCCTTCACACCTTCCAACAGAATCCTTCTCGTCTTTGTTGTCTTCTTTTTCCATGCGTCAAGTAATGCAGCATCACTAGATCCCAGCTTAGGAACATCACTATCGATGAAATCCTTCAGTCCATTATCCTCCAGCACTACCTCCATCATGTCCTTCCAGGTTATGTAATTCGAGCTCCCATTAAGGGCATACTCCAATCACAACCCATTGAAATCCATTTCAATGTATACTCAACTTCTGCACCAAGAAGCTTCTGTAGCAAATTTGAATTGTACACTAGCACAAACTCACTTTACAATTGCAATCTTCAATCAACAATGCTCCGATACCATGTAGAAATTATATGCACTAAGCATGCAGATTTCCTAGATTCGCCTAATCTCACACTATTTGATTTTCCGCAAAATATTAACAAGTGGAATGATTCAGTATTTGGCATAAAATTAAATAGTGTGAGATCAGGTGAATCTAGGACATCTGCATGCTTAGTTCATATAATTTCTACAAAATAGACGATTTCAATGTTTTAAGCTTTGTTGAGCATAATTGTGCGATTACACCCCATTGTTATTTATTAAAAATATTTGTCAAGCCATTAGACCTAATTATCTTCCTCGGTTTCCCTATGATACCCCTTAATTCAATTTCCTTTCCTTCCCAAAAAAAAGTTCAAGAAAAGTTATTGAAAATTAAAAGTTATCGTCGCAAAAGAGTGTAACCATTGGACTCCTAATACAACATGAGCACCACCCATTGGAATGGAAAGCATTGAACTATTTAATACATATTATCCAATGGCTATATTGATATTATGGCACTTTACAGAGAAATTTATAGTTCCTCCATTTTCAACCATCACTTGACACTCTGGTGTTGGATATAGAAAGCAATTCAATTCCTTAGTTATCTTACAATGAATAAAATTATGGGTACTACCCGAATTAATCAAAATTATTACCTTTTTCTTCTTGATATAACCTTCTATCTTGAGATTTTGAGGAGTGGTAATTCTCGCCAATGCATTACAAGATATCGTTGGATTCATTTCTTATTTTTCTGGGGTTGGTTCTTGTTGTATATCCTCTCTTTTTTATGCTTCTTATTCCTTTTCTTCCTCCTCTTCATAATCTATGTAAAATAATTTCTTCTCAACACACTTATGGCCTTTAGTGTATTTTCTATCACAATTTTAACAAAGCCTTTTTACTCTTTTTTCCTCCATTTTTTTTTGGTGTCAACCTTGTAGGTTGTGGAAGGATACTAGCTGCAAAACTTCCATCTTTATAATTTGAGTCGTATACTTCCTTGTTTCCATAATTTTGCTTTCAACTTTTCTTGCCACCTTGAATTCCTTCTCCAATGAATCAAGTTCCCAAAGGCAAACCTCGTGTTGGATGTTATCTTTTAAATTCCCTATGAATACATCAATCCTATTCTCCTTTGGAATAGCATTTACCTTGATATTCAATCTTTGGAAGTCCTCAATGTGCTCCACCATTAAACCCTTTTGTTTGATATTTATCTATTTGCTAAAGAATGTATTTCTCTTTGTATCCTCATATTGTGCTACCAACTCTTCCGCAAAAAAATTTCAAGTGACAATTGATTTACAAGAACAAAGCCATCGATACCACACAAACTGATCTTTTTCTAAGTATAAAGATGCAATGTGTACCTTTTGTGTGTTTGACATATCATGTAGATCAAATAATTGCTCCATCTGTAGTATCCATGTTACCGGATCCTTGCCATCAAGCTTCCGCATATCAATATTTGGAATGTGGTTAGTCTTAAACCCACTATGGGAGTCTCTAAAATCATAATTTTTTTTCATTTTTCCTCATCATGATTTTCTTGGAGTGCCTTGTCACCATTAGGAATCATTTCTTGTAGCAAAATTGTCAAACCTTCCTTCAAACCTTCCATATCAACATTCATCATTTCTTCCATGTTGGATTTCAAACCATCCATCTTAGCTTCCATTTCATTTTTTGTTACTCTTTGCGAGAGTAAAACTTGTTGCACTTGGTTTCGTAATTTTGATAAATCATGTTTCATTTCTTAATATTTTTCATGTGTCATAGTAGAGATTTATGGTTTCTTACTAGGTGTGTCCATTTTTTTGTTTCAAGGAATTTTGGAATCAAAAAAATATATATATATGCTTCACTATGCCCTTTGAATCACTTCAAACTTATTTTTCAAACAAAAGTTTTCAAAATTTTAAAAATACACACATTTTTCTTGATTTTTAGGAGCTCGATATTGAAATTGTTGTATCTATGCAATTTCAGATCTCCAAGGCTTGAAATTTCATCCTATGGTATCAGTCTAAGTCTTCCTTCCAATTCCACAAGTCAGAACTATATTATATTCTTCATGAAAAATTTATGCACAATTTCCCACGATGACCTGATTATAGACTAGTGCAGTAGAGCTAACTTGTATGAAATTCCACTTGTCATTGTTTCAACCTTTGGCCATGAAAATGATACATGAAAAACTAAAATCTATTTTATTTCAGTTTCTTTTTACAAAATTCAAATCCGATGCTCGGAGAGAAAGTTATGACAATTTTCCCTAGGTCACATGTTTGAGATTGAATTTTGGAGCCTGCAAACACCCTAACTTCTTTAAACCATATCTCAAAACATATAACGAACCAAGATCTGAAATTTTTACATGAAGTACACCAATATTTCTACTCCTCATGGTCGAAATTTCAGCTTCTGAATCCTCATAGAAAAAGGTTATAGTGAAAATTCCAAGATGACATATTTGAAGTAGTGAAACCCTAAAATCTAAAACTCTTATATCAAATGTTATACAACCGCTAATAAAATAGAATAAAAGATAAATCAATGACTTGATAAATAGCCTCTTCACAGGGGGAACCTCCTTTACATCACATAAATGAACAATTCTTGGATGATACAAATGACAAGATGTCCTTGGTATATATAGAAGTCTAAGGTGTCATAATTATAATCAAAACCTACATAACAATAATATTGTAAGGGTGCAAAAATAACAATATTGGGATTCTATGGAGCACAAAAATAACAATATGGGAGCTACACTAGTATTATAGGGACTAAACAACTCTAGGAGCCTAGGATCTCCCCTGGCGTCTCAAGTATTTGCAGTGCAGACTCCCGCCTCACCCAAAAATCTTGAGATTCCATCGCCCAACTCCATCATGAATCCAATTTCAAGCCTACGACGCAGTTTCATGCCTATGTGTATCCGATCTAGATTTCCCTCACCTTCCATGACCTCGACCATCTCCAAATATCCATCCGGTGGGGGAGGAAGCATGTCCCCAACAAATGTGTCGATGTTTACAAAATATATAGTGCACAGCAATAATTAGATAATTTCATTAAACAATTTAATAAAACAAGTTAAATAATGTACTAGAATAAATTTTATTCTAATTAATTAATTTAAGAAAATGAAACTAGATTAATTTAAATAAAACACAAATATTACCTCTATCATTTGTTGGCTCATTCTATGTGAAGAGGATGTTGAGATACTGTCGCCAATATATTCCCATATAAGGACACGACATGAAGAGGAACATGTGTTTGACCTCACTACACATTAGCCCCAATGCCTTAACGAAAATCCTGGTTGGATACTTCAGCTAGCCACTCTTGGGCATCATCTTGCCCCTCATGCGCATTCACACCTTAGCCATCGTCCTATGAGGGAGACGGTAAAAATTAGGTCTCGTCTCTATAAACCTATCAAAAAATAGATAAAAAATCTCTGAAGTAAAATGGAAGTTTGCCCTCCCATGTATCATAGCACGACATCTATCTAAAGCTATACAAAACTGTCGCAAAAAGAAATGGCAGACCATATGATACATCATGTCCTCTACACCAAAGAATCAAGATAAAACAAAAGAGGGCAACTAACGTGTTTCTCATCACTATTATAGAGGGAAATGGTAATCACTAATATTTAGAGGCACCTATCCTCCTTTGCACCAAAAGAAGCGATATGTAGTTGTCCACCAAACATCTAAAAATCTACAGGAGAAACTACATGATCCCCAACATATCTCTGAGAGTAAACAAGTTGACTCTTTGTTGCAACACCATGGGCAACATCAGGGAACTGGGGAAAATCCTCCCCTCTCCTGGATAGGGTAGTGATAAACTAAATTTCCTCCTCGGTGGGTTGAAACCACATGTCAGAACCAACATGGAAAGCTTGTCAGTGGAAATCCCACCGACGGATCGGTTGTGCCAACAACCCATAGTGACCCTTCAATGATGTAGCCTCTTCATATTACATAAGGAGGCCTATATTTCTCAAGAGGCCTTAGGCCACTGCAGTAATAGAGCGAGGTTACAAATCCCTCTCCCTCTCACGTGCCTCCCACCCTCGTACCATATTTTACTTGTCAACTCTTTGTTCTTGTTATTGTTTCTCCTCTCTCCTTTGATCTCTATGCATGAATGACATATAAAATACATCAGCCTCATACATTAAACATAATTTATTTTCATTAAATGAAAAATGTGTTTATAAATATGGACATATAACTTTTAGTTAAAAAAATAAAATAAACCTTGGCGCTCCGATAAAACAAGAACGCACCGAACATGGTGTGCCACAAAAAACAGGAATGCACCGAAAACAGTGCATACATCGACTTGATGCACCACTTTTGGTTTGCATACATACATAATATTAGTTATTTTTATTTTTCAATGCGGTGTGTTTACATAACATTTCGCACCAGTGCGTTAATTTTACGTCGACGAACCACATTGGAACATTCAGGTTAATGAATGAAACGAGCTATCATTTTTTAATATTAAGAAGTGTTCTTGGAAAAAATAAGCACATTGTGAAGTTAATTTTACCAGACGCACCACCATAAAAATTATAATTTTTAAAGTGGTGCGTTGTGGAACTTCACGGTCTGATGTGTTTGTGTTTACCAAACGCACCAAAGCACTAATGGTGCACTAACGTTACACACCGACTTGCAGTGTACCCTATAAATTTACAAGGTGCACCATGAATGGTACGAGCCAAACATATCGAATGCACCATCCAAAAAACAAAAACAAAAACAATTTTTATTTAACTTTAAATTCTACTTCGTTAAAAAATTAAGTTAGGGAGAAACATAAACATTACCTGGAAATTTTCTCATCGGGGAGGCATGGTTGCCACATAAACGAATAAAAAAAAAAAAAAAAATTTACAACCATTTTCACAAAATTTGAAAGGAACGCAATGAGAAACGGAAGGAAGGATGGCAAGCAAGGGAAGCTCCAATGGAAGGGAGGCGCTTCACAGAGGAAAAATTTTCACTAGTGCCTGAGAGCTCTACAACGCTACAAATGGTAATAATGAATTTTATGGTCGTTAACTTTTGTTTTAATTTAACCATGTTCTAGTGTGCTCAAGTACCCACACCAGCGTGGATTATTTATGAAGTGCAGCGAGCTTCTAAAATTAAAAACCCTACTGTGGTGCACCATGTTATTTACACACCTAGGCATGTCAAAACAAGAATAGCATCGGTGCTTTGTGGGAGTATAGCACCAAAATTGTAAAAAAGAATTTTACGATCGAAATTTTTTAAATTTAACCTTTGTCCAGTGCTATCGAGAAATATACACACCAGTGATCCAATTTCACCTAGCGCACCACTATTTTTAAATTAAAAACCCCGCAATGGTGCACCATGTTGTATACGCATCAGGGCAATCCCACGATGTCAAAGCATCGGAGCTTCGTGGGATTATAGCACTGGAATGTTGAAAATGAATTTTACGACCACCATTTTTTTAAATTTACACTAGTTTGGTTTTATCGAGTAGTATACACACTGGTGCTCCAAAGCTACTAAGTGCAATGTTATTTTTTATTTTAAAAAATATAACCCTCGAACGGTGCACTTTTGTTTATTAAGAACCGGTAGGTACAATTCTATTAATCGCACTAGTGCTTATTATATGAGTAGAACACCACTATTTTTTAAATTAAAAACCTTTCCCCGGTGCACCATTTTTTTACACACCATTATTTTTTATTTTTATGTCACTGCAAGTGACATCTAGTATCGGGTTGAAGCCATTAGTTTTGCCCTTATGAGTAAAAAAAAAATTTACAAAGTCCACCTTTGATTTTATGTAAAATTTTTGGCTGCCATTCAAAATCTTGATGTTATCTAGATATTTGTATCTCCCCAATTAAGCGATTCGATTTATATTTTTTAATTTTGAAAATATAATTTACAATAAAATTATGTCTTTTAATATAATTTTAAGATATAAAAATATTTAGCACCTTTGAAAACACAAAAATTATACCCAATTACAATTTAGACAATTTCCTCACAAATTTAAAACAAAATTCATTGAAAAAACCATCAAATAGTTAGAGTACACGATTCGACGTATTTTTCAAATTTGGAGGACGTCGTTGCTAGCCTCACAATAAGATATCAATGCAAGTTGAATATGATCATGGTGAAATTATGACAACTTTTCCAAATTTCGAGGACATCATTGCTAGTCTCACAATAATATTCTAGGATTCAAAATTGGTTAACCATTTGCATGTTAGACCATAAAATCTAAAGTGATTTGAAAATTTAGAAAAGAGTGCAATCAAAATTTTTGAGGTTTTGAGGTTTTTATATAAATATCTTTCAACCAATATTTAGTGCAATGATGACAAGAATATATCATACAAAAGTTTTGTAATAATAAGTGATAAGGCTACATGATAAGGAATTATTTTAACAATGCATACATATAGCATCCACAAGGTATAAATTATGAATTTTTTAAACCATATAAATTATAAATTAAGAATAGCCCTGCAACGATGCACCATTTTTGTTAAACACGAGCATGGAAGAGACAAGAATAGGAAAGATAAGCATTAGATGCATCTATAATTCACAATTATACATATTTATCATACATTGGAGTGACCCTTGGATTCATCTTCCAAGGTCTCTTGGACTCCTCTTAATTGTTCAACTCACACACTAACCCTAGGAAGATTAGGTGTCCAACATTCCCCCCCTTAATCTGAAGGGGTATGTATGAGTCCAAGAAGAGAGTTGTAATACAGATGTGCAAAATATGCATAGCAGCACTAGGCTGAATGTTCTCTCTCAAATGTTGGCATAAAGAGGTGGTTTAAGGATGACCACCAACATTGAAACGCTTAGTGAAGTTCTCGAAACTCTTCCAAATCTGGCAAGAATCTGAGGTCTTCTGTTAGAGTAAGTGCTCCTAATGTTTTGAAGAGGGATACCTTCAATCTAGAGAAAGGAGGTCTGCAACCTGCTTAAAAATGGATAACCTCAACCTAAAAAGGGAGGTCTCAACCTATAATGGTTTAAGGATGACCACTAACTCTGGAATGCTTAATGAAATTCCTAGAACTCTTCCAAAACTGGAAAGAATCCGAAGTCTTCTACTAGAGGAAGTGTCATCAATTCTTTGAAGAGGGAGAATCCCAACCTGGCATAGATGGTTTAGGGCTGACCACCAACCAAAATGCATGCTCATGGGAATCTTTGTCTCTGGCTACAACAATGAATCTATAATGGCAAGTTCTGGCTCAGGCTCGCTTGATGTGGCTTTGAAGCTTGTATATGACCATCATTTCCGCCCTCTGAGATACAAGGTGAGATGATGGTGAAAAATCAACTACAATACCTTTTAATATTCTAGAAGAAATTTTGACGTATGATTGAAACATCTTCTTGGTTATTGATTCCCATTGCTAAGAAGAGATCCATCCAAGATGAATCTTTGTTCTTGCAGGAGAATTGTTTCTAAAGCATCTATGTGAAGAATGTGTGGTTTTATGATAATTATCACATGGATGAATATCAAAAAATTGATCTTTCATATGGCCAACTCAATCACAATGTTGGCATATAACAATATGTTGTGGCTATTGTGAAAGATATTGAGCAGAATCTGGAACAGCTGAAGATGTGTCGTTATGAATGAATCTAGCACTCTGAAATTGAATGGGCTTGGAATAGTCTGGAATACTAAAGGACACATCCTTGTCATATACAAGACCATTTGTTTTCTTGTTATGGACAAGCTCTTCCTAAGGTATGATGACAGGATTGGGAAGTGCATTTTTCATTTCTACATATTTTTGCACATCTTCTCTTGAAATGGGTATTGCCTATGCAATTTCTTGTTGTTGATGTGAGTTTGTCTCAATTTTCTGAACAAAACTGGGTTCAGAACCATGACTACGATTGTGTAGCTCCTCTTGTTGTAGCAGAGATTCAAGTTGCATAAACTCTATCTTTTCATGTGCATTTTGTGTTGGGTATGTGTTATATTCTTTCCATGACTAATCACGCACCGGGGGGGGGGGTCACAGGGGGGGCGATAGCTCTCCCTGTACGTTGCGTCGAGCGCAACAGGGGGGTCACAAGGGGGGGCGGAAGCCCCCCCTGCTCGAGGTCCGGCGCAGCGCCCCGAGAAAAAAAAAATTGACCTCATTTTTCGGTGGGCGGACCCACCCATGGTTTTGTGCATGGGTTTGCACATGGTTTTGGGGCATGATGGTTTTCAGCCCCTGGTATTTTGTAGATCCAGTCAAGGGAACTATGGTTATGTTCTAATCTAGGGTTAATGGATTGGGGTTTATGTATGCTTCAACATGTATATATACGTGTTGTAACACTAAAAGTAATATAATGAAAAATCAAGTTGGTCGTCTTGATTTGGGATCCAGGGGAAAATCTCTGTGTTTGTCTATTTTATGTTTTATGGATTGCGGTAGATCCAGGTACTAAACCAACGGAAATGTCAGATAAAGACTGGAAGAAGCTAGATCGGAAGGCAAAAAGCACAATACGGTTGTGTGTCTCAGGTTCAGTATTGTTGAATGTATCTAGGGAAGCTATGGAGAAGACCTTATGGGATAAGCTAGGGACTTTGTATCAATCTAAGTCTCTGGTGAATAAATTGTTCCTACAGAAAAAGTTGTATAACCTGAGGATGAAGGATGGAGACTCGGTGACAGAGCATCTGAACACCTTCAATACTGTGGTAAGTCAGTGTTCATCTGTTGATATTAAAATTTTAGATGAAGATAAGTGCATCAGTTTGTTGTGTTCTCTACCAGACTTGTGGGACAATCTGGTTATTGCAATAGGTAGCAATACAACTACCTTGAATTTTGATGACATTGTCTCAGCCTTGCTGTCGGAGGAAATGAGACGGAGAAATATGGAGGGTCAGAATGGAGATGCCTTATATGTACGAGGAAGGTCCCACAACAGAAAAAGGAATAAGGTTTCGAGTGGGAGATATAAATCTAGAGGGAGATATAAATCTCCTGGAAAGTTTTTAAAGGTGTGCTGGAAATGCGAAAAGGAAGGGCACTACAAAAAGGACTACAGATTCAAAGCTCCTGAGAAAGGAAAGGGATCTGATAATGCTCCTTCTGCAAAGGCAAAAACCACCTCGAATGAAGGTGGGGATGTGTATTTGGCTTCTTCTTCAAATACACATGCAGATCATGAGTCATGGTTGATTGACTCGGGTGTATCCTTTCACTTCACTCCCCATAGGGAGTGGTTTTGCGAGTATGAGAAATATGATGGCGGTGATGTCTTCTTAGGTGATGATAGGAAGGCTAGAATCATCGGACATGGAAAATTCAAGCTAAATTTGCAAGGTGGAAGGATTAAAACACTTCCTGGTGTTCTGCACATTCCTGCATTGGCCAGAAATCTAATTTCTGTAAGCAAGATGGATGATGAAGGTGTAAAAACAGTGTTCGAGAAAGATACCTGTAAGATGGTTCGGGGAGCACTGGTATTAATGCGGGGAGTTTGGATTGGAACTCTATACAAGCTTCAGGGCAGCACTATTATTGATGGGTGCAACAGTTTTGTGGTTCCCGAAAGTGGAGAGGAAATCCTAGCGGTCTCTGGATAAAAAAACCATGTTATGGCATCAAAGGCTTGGACATATTGGAGAGAAGAGCCTTCGGATACTGCATGGAAATGGTATGGTAGAAGGTATGTCTAACAGGTCTCTGGTTTTTTATTTTTGTGAACATTGTGTATAAGAAAAATCGGGTGAGTTTTCCTTCTGGTGCTAAGAGGGCAAACAAGATATTAGAGCTTGTGCACAATGATGTGTTTGGACCTGTGTCGGTTCCATCACTGGGTAATTTTGTGTACTATGTTTCATTCATAGATGACTTCTAAAGGAATACATGGATATATTTCTTAAGGAAGAAATCTGAAGTCTTTAATAGATTTAAAGAGTTTAAGGCTCTAGTGGAAAACTAGACATAGAAGAAGATAAAGGTGCTGAGGACAGATAATGGTGGGGAGTTCTGCAAGAAGGAATTTGAAGAGTTCTGTAAGAAGTGTGTTATAACATGGAAAAAAAATACTTCATACACACCTCATCAAAACTGAGTTGCAGAAAGAATGAACAGAATTTTGATGGAAAAGGCAAGAAGCATGCTCAGTGGTACCGGGTTAGGACAAGAATTTTGGGCAGAGGTAGTGGATACTGCATGTTACTTGGTTAATAGATCACCTTCATCAGTGTTGGAGGATAAGACTCCACATGAGGTATGGACTGGTAAGAAACCCTCTCTTTCACATATGAGGGTATTTGGATGTGATGCATATTTACATGTTCCAAAAAAGAAAAGGACCAACTTGGATAATAAATTTGAAAGGTGCATCTTTATTGGGTATAAGGATGGTTTAAAGGGTTACAAGCTTTGGAACCCAGAAAAAAGGAAGGTTGTGTACAGCCGAGATGTGGTGTTTAGAGAGGTGAAAGATGTTGTTAAACATGAAGTCCTACCAAAGGAACCTAAGAAGATATAGTTTGAGCTAAAGGAGGATGAATCAGACTCTACAACAAAAGAAGACTCAAAAGAGGAAGAGCCACAAACTCCAACCATGAGAAGATCAGTTCGGGAAAGAACACAACCAAAAAGGTATATTCCATCTACTTTCTGTTCAAATTTTGCTTTAACTATAACTGATGATGATCCTAGAACCGTTAGGGAAGCAATAGATTCATAGGATGGAAAACTTTGGAAGGAGGCCATGGTTGATGAAATGGCATCCTTGCATAAAAATGAGGCATGGGATCTGGTGGAGTTGCTGGCTTGAAGGAAGCCCATCAGGGGAAAATGGGTGTTTGTTACACTAAAAATTGTCACCTTGACATTCTGCTGACTGTATGAGCTCATTAACACTCATACATGCCTCCTCTGCAAGTCTTACAACCTTTACTCCTCATGTCAAGCCCTAAAACAGGAGGAAAAACCCTAAAACTCTCTGAAACTTTGGGTACGCAGGTAACATGAGGCCTGCCTGCGTTCCTAGCTTGGGTACGCAGGTAATACACTGCTTACCTATGTTTTAGAGCACATTTTTCCTTTGCAATGCCTGCGTACCTTCCTCAAAGTCAAAAAGGCGAGAAAGTAAAGTCAAAAAAGTGGTTTGAGGTCAATTCTAGAAGGTTCTAGATGAGAATTGTTGGGGATGAGTACGCTTTGATAAGGTGCATGTATCCCTCACCTTAAGGAACTAATCCCTTGATGTGAGGAGTCTATCCCTTTGAAGGAGGATTCTATCCCTACAAAGGTGGAATCCTAACTTCCTCATATGCACTATAAAAGGAGGCATTGGGTAGCCTCAAATGGTTAATATTTTTGGTTTAAGATTTTGGAGATTGAGATTTTGGAGATTGAGAATTGGAGTTCAGCTTTATGTGTGATTGAGTTGAAGTTTTGTTGAGATTTAGTCTTCTTTCTGCTGAGCTTTTGAGAGGAAAGATCACATACCTACATTTGTCTTGGTTGGAGGTGCAGAAACATCGAAGTAGAGGAGGCTCACAGCCGGACCCGGGAAGAGCTTGTGCAACATCGAGGCTCGGGTTGTAAAGGTTTTTCCTTCTTTTGAAATTAATACAAATATACTCATTTTTCTCAATAAGCTTTCAATCAATGGTTTATTTCATATATTACTTGATCCTTTATGATAAGCATGGTTTATGATAATGTCTATACATGTGCTATGTAATATTTTTCTTGTTTGTGACTGCAGGTTTACGAGGAAAACTCCTTCAAGTGCACGAGGGACAACAATGACTTCAAACAAGCGTTGGACATACAGTAAGTCTTTTACACCTCTATAGAGCTTTTGTAAACCTTACATGCTTAGAGAAAGATTAGTCTATTTGGTTGTTTGTTTCTAGATACTTTTAGTACTAGGGAGATAGATCTTGTCCGCAAGAACGATTTATCCGGCCAACAAATTGGTGACCATACTAGGGAAAGAAACTTGTTGTTTTTGGTTCTCTTTTATTTTGATTTGAGGAAAAGTTTTTCCTAGTTTTTGATTGATGGATATCTGCCTGGGTAGCTTAGGTTTTCTCTGTTTTTGAAAATTTTGAAATATTTTAAGTTTTTCTTGAGCTTTTCTGGGGACCGCACTTTGTTCTTTTGCACAGTGCGGGTAGTTTCGCACTTTCATTAAGTAAATAGTGCGGGGCCGCACCTGTTACTTCTGGGAGCCTGCGGACCCTGTTAAAATTTTGGAAAAAACTCTAGATTTATTTTTTCCAGTTTAGTTTATATTTGATTTAGGATTCTAAGCATCTACCCAGATCTGTATTTTTCTGTCAAAAGTCTCTTGTTTCTGAATTTCTTTCAGCAATTCTTCATCTCATCAATCTCCATTAAGTTATTGGGTGTTTTGAGTCTCTTTTTTGAGAAATTCTTAATTTGATTTCCTTTGTTCATTACTTGGAGGTTTGTCTCAGTCTTTTCACATTTTTCCATCTTTTTGCCTTTGTTTTTGCTAAATTGTGTATGAGTGGTAATCGCCTTTGAGTGTTTTTTGATCTTTGGAACTCTCACCCAATTTTCTTGACTTGCACTTGATTGATTCTTAGATTAAATTAGAATCATCTTGTGTTTGATAATTCTCTTGCATAGATCACATTTGCATAATTAGAATTCTCATTTTCAGAATATGAATGAAAAATGTGCATAGATTACATTTGCATACTTTTCAAGTAAATTGTGCATAGATTACAACTGCATAATTTACATTCTGAAAAATCAATTGTAGATTTAGATCAGTTTTCTTTGATTTGAATTTAGATGTTTTTATGCTTGTTTTAAAAACACAAAAGTATAAAAACTGTTTTGGAATTTATTTGCATTAGTTTTTATTGATGAAATTAGTTAATTAGATAATTTTTTATATAGAATCGATAGATTGTAGAAAGTAAATTAATAGATTAGAAATAAGTAGTTTAAAGGGACATTTCTTTTCACAATGTCAGCCTCGTTAAAAAATGAATCGGTTAGTCACGAGGATGCTTCTTATTCTTTGAGTCAACCTCGTAAAAAAAATGAATCGAGTGCGAGGATGGTTCATGTTACTAAGTCAACCTCGTTAAAAAAATGAATCAAGTATGAGGGACGAGTTCTTTTCTGAGTCAACCTTGTAAAAATGAATCGAGTTGGTCGAGGATGGTTCATCAACCTCATTAAAAAATGAATTAGGTATGAGGACAGTTCTTTTCCTGTGTCAACCTCATTAAAAAATGAATCAGTAGGTTATATAGGTAGATTAGAAATAAGTAGTTAGCTGAGGATAGTTCCTTTTACTGTGTCAACCTCGTTAAAAAATGAAACACGTTGCCATGAGCATAGTTCTTTTCCTGTGTCAAGCTTGTTAAAAAATGAAACAAATCCCACTCCCAATAATTGAGTCGAGTCTTTGACTAAAGTCTCGTAAATGTTAAGTCATATATTTAGGTTAGTTATTCTGTTTTTGCATAATTTTCTCGGTTTTGGGTTGGGTCTTTCATATCCTCTGATGAACCTTCATTCCATCCAGATATTAATTACCAGTAGTGTACTTGGTTGAATGAAATGAAGTTGGGGCGGCATGCGCTCTAGCAGTTACGCTTAGGGGGCATCAAGCACAGTTTTCTCTCTGTTTCAAGCTTGTGTAAAAATGAAACCACTCTGAAGCATAGTTTTTCTCTGTTTCAAGCTTTTGTAAAAATGAAACCTATCTTGAGTCAATTTCGGTTATTTTCAAGACTCGTTAAAATCATGAAAATCCCGAGATTATTTTGCTATCTTTCATTCTCGTAAAACACATGAAAATGCCGAGTTCTTTCCGTCTTTTCCTGCTCGTAAATTAAATTGAAATTCGGCCACAGGAGTACATTTTTATCCCTTTTTCGAACTCGTTAAAACTTACGAAAAAGTGAAAATCATGAGTACATTTTTATCCCTTTTTCGAACTCGTTAAAACTTACGAAAAAGTGAAATTTTGAGTTCTCTTTTAAGCCCTTTTCAGACTCTCTAAACATGAAAAGATTGCCGAGTACTTGATTATTCGAACTCGTAAAAGTAAATGAATGATCGTCCCTTCAGTATAAGTTTACCCCTTTTACGGACTGAAATGGACTATTTACAAAAAAGGTATACGTTGACTAATTACAGTCAATAGAGTTCTCTCCCGCATTATTTTATCCTTTTTCGGGCTCGAGAGACTAAATTTACAAAAAAGTACATCCATGGAGTTTTCTTAAGTTTTTTCTTCTGACTCCCTAAAATTGAAAAACACCGAGTTTCTCCTATACTGGACTCGTTAAAACTTAACAGTAAAGGACCTGTTCAATTTTAAAAACAGGAACGGACCACTCCTTCTTAGGGTTCGAATTTTAAACTAAGTTGGACTCATCCGAAGGATGAGCTTATAAACAAGCAAATGTTATCCTCCTCAAGCTTGTCAAAAATAAAGAGGTACTTGCCAGAAATGGTGGGGGAAAAGAGAGAAAAATGGACTTGTTTGTTGTATTTTGATTTTTCGAAAATCCAGTTAACCACTCTTGAACACGACACTTTCATTCACCTGGGTTGGGAAATCCTTTTCCTAGCAGTTAATCAAACCTCATTGAAATTCTTCATCCGGTTTCTGGGTATTAGCTTTGGGTCAATTGTCACCAAGCCATCTGCAGTGTCGTTATGTTTTCAAGAGGACAGTTCAAATAAACCATTCATCTGCAAAATATCAGTCATCCATTTTTTACCATACCTGAGTCAGTCCTTGCTGATATATTTTCAAAACTTGATCTATGATTTCGTGTTGTGGGCTTGCCTATGACGGATCACTTTCTATCAACGACAGCTCATTATCTAGGAATTTGATCCAGAAATCGTCAGTACCTTGAAATCTGCATGCCTCAATGGCAGGTTTCTCGCTTTCGACGACAGGTTACATCATTGACCTTCGATCGAATGATTCCGTGACATGTTCGACTTCAGCTCATTCATTCACATTTCATGGATTGTACTGGGTACTTTGAGAGCCATTGATATTATTGGTGGTTACTCTCACACTTGTTAACAGTTTACATCATTGACTGGTAATCAAGTGGTTTCTACCATGTTCGACTTTGACACATTTATTCACATGGATAGAATCATACTAGTTCGGGAAGCAGAAATCAAGACCCTGGATCTAGTTTCCACCATCCAGGCTGCAAGGAATTTTTGTTATTCATTTATACAGTGGACTATTCATAAACAGATGGCTGCGTCCATGCTGTGTCTACATATGTCTATACTGTTGATGTAATATTAAAATCATTTCTGTATCATAACAAGTTTAGTTAGTTTTGATCTGAGTATGGGAATGCCTACTTCAGCGATGATATATATATATTTTGCATTGAATTTTTTTACAGGTTCTGACTGGGGTGTCCACAGGATGATCCTTGAAATGATAAAGTACTTCACTTTTCATATATGATATACTTCATCTTCATCTATTCCAAACTTCGCACTTTAGGGGGCAATCTGTTACACTAAAAATTGTCACCTTGACATTCTGCTAACTGTATGAGCTCATTAACACTCATACATGCCTCCTCTGCAAGCCTTACAACCTTTACTCCTCATGTCAAGCCCTGAAATAGGAGGAAAAACCCTAAAAATCTCTGAAACTTTGGGTACACAGGTAACATGAAGCCTACCTGCATTCCTAGCTTGGGTACGCAGGTAATACACTGCTTACCTGCGTTTTAGAACACATTTTTCCTTTGCAATGCCTGTGTACCCTCCTCAAAGTCAAAAAGGCGAGAAAGTAAAGTCAAAAAAGTGGTTTGAGGTCAATTCTAGAAGGTTCTAGATGATAATTTTTGGGGATGAATACACTTTGATAAGGTGCATGTATCCCTCACCTTAAGGAACTAATCCCTTGATGTGAGGAGTCTATCCCTTTGAAGGATGATTCTATCCCTACAAAGGTGGAATCCTAACCTCCTCATCTGCTCTATAAAAGGAGGCATTAGGTAGCCTCAAATGGTTAAGTTTTTGGAGGTCAAGTTTTTGGAGATTGAGAATTGGAGTTCAAGTTTAAGAATATTTGAGATTAAGTGTTGTTAAGATTTAGACTCAGTTGACTAAGACTTTTGTGAGGAGAGATTACATACCTCTATTTGTCTTGGTTGGAGGAGTGCAGAGCTTATCAAAGTAGAGGAGACTCCTGCTTCAGACCCCGGGAAGGCTTGTACAACATCAAGGCTCAGGTTGTAAGGTTTTCCTTCTTTTGAAATTAATAAAAATATACTCATTTTTCTCAATAAGCTTTCAATCAATGGTTTATTTCATAGATTCCTTGATCACTATGATAAGCATGGTTTATGATGATTTCTATACAAGTGCTATGTAATATTTTTCTTGTTTGTGACTGCAGGTTTACAAGGAAATCTCCTTCAAGTGCACGAGGGACAAAAATGACTTCAAACAAGTGTTGGACATACGGTAAGTCTTTTACACCTCTATAGAGCTTTTGTAAACCTTACATGCTTAGAGAAAGATTAGTCTATTTGGCTGTTTGTTGCTAGATACTTTTAGTACTAGGGAGATCGCTCTTGTCCGCAAGAACGATTTATCCGGCCAACAGTGTTTAAGAATAAGATGAATGTAGAAGGCAAGGTGGAGAAATACAAAGCTCGATTGGTAGCAAAAGGTTATTCCCAGGTGTCGGGAATTGATTTTGGTGATATTTTTTCTCTTGTTGCCAAAGTTACTTCTATTAGATTACTTTATTTGTTGCTGCTGCATTTGATTTTGAGGTAGAACAAATGGATTTGAAGACATCATTTCTCAACAGAGATCTGGAAGAGGATATCTACACCAAAAAACCTAAAGGCTTTATGGTGAAGGGGAAGAATAAACTGGTATGCAGGTTAAAGAAGTCTTTGTATGGGTTAAAACAGTCACCAAGGATGTGGTATCAGAAATTTGATACCTATATACGGGGACTTGGCTTCACTAGAAGCAAGGAGGATCATTGTGTTTATTTTAAATTAATTGGTGACGGTGTTATTTATTTGGTCTTGTATGTGGATGATATGTTATTGATTGGAAATGACAAAGAAATTATCCAAGATTTGAAGACCCAACTGTTCTCCAAATTCAACATGAAGGATCTTGGTGCTGCAAACTTTATTTTGGGCATGAATATTAAGAGAGATCAGGCAAAGAGGAATCTCTGGTTAAACTAGCCGAAGTATGTCGAGACTATATTGCAAAGGTTCAATATGCAGGATAGTAAACTGGTTAATGTTCTGATTCCTATAGGTGTAAAGTTGTTTGTTGAACAATGTCCCAAGACACAAGAAGAAGAGGAGGATATGTTTCGTGTTCCATATGCAAGCGTAGTGGGTAGCCTGATGTATGCAATGGTTTGTACTAGACTAGACATTGCACATGCAATGGGAGTATTGAGCAGGTTTATGTCAAACCCAGGGAAGGAGCATTGGACTGCAGTGAAGCGGGTTTTCATATATTTGTGTGGCACTAGTGATTATGGCTTGTGCCACCAGGGAAGGCCATGATTGGAAAGAGTGTTGGAGATTCGTGGTTTTGTTGATGCAAACTCGGCTGGAGATCTGGACCAAAGCATATCTACAAGTGGGTGTGTGTTTAGCCCATTTGGAGGTGCAATCAGTTGGATGAGTAAAATACATTATGTAGTGGCTCCTTCAACTACAGAGGTAGAATACATCACAGCCACTCATGCAAGCAAGGAAGCAGATTGGTTTCAGAGATCGTATTCAATTATGGGGTTGGTGCAGCAAGCTATAAGTGTTGAAAATGCAACAAGATGATGGAGCTTAGTGAAATGAAGTCACCTTCACTAAGTGGGCCCGCAGGCTATTTTTGGCGCAAAGTCTATTTTTAGACTATGTCTATTTTTAGACATATGGATCATGGTCTATGAGTTGCGGGATGCTATTTATGGATGATTGGTCGAGTTGGTAAAAATAGATGGACCTCTATTTTTAGACATTGGGCGGAATCTATTTTTAGACTGCCGGGCTAAAAATAGAACAATCGAATATTATTAACCCTTAATAATATTTAGACTATAAACATTATCTTATCCTCTTGGAGCACTTCAGTTTGATGCTTGGATGTGGCACATGCAGCTGACAGAAGGAAATACGCTTTTCCTAAGGGTTAGTTGAGCTATTGCATGGTTGACTTCAGTTAGAACTCATGTGGCAGAGTTTGGTGGAGTTGATGAGACAGTTGGTGGAGTTGTGTTCGGTTTAACTTAGTTGAACTAGTTGTATTTAGTCTAACTGACAAATACACTAGTGATGAGTGGTGTGAATTAAATATTATTTAATTCACTAATTATTAAATCATTATTCAACTAAAGAACACATCAGTTGACTGCAGTGCATGGACAGTTCAGTGAAGACCAGTGGAAGAGGTAGATGAAAGGGTGAGTTTGCTATTAGTTGCGACATGAGTTGTGCATGAGATTTGCACAAGCATTGGAGGAGATTTCCCATGAGGATTGCGCAGTTGAAGCCAAGGAGATTCAAACTTGGATCTCTCATTGAACCAACTTGGATTGCGCAGTAGAGGCAGACAATTAGTGGATGAGTTTTGAACCTGTGACTTGTTCAAAACTGAGCTAGTTTGTGTGTAACTTTTGGAGACAGTACTGAGTACTTGTGAGGAGTATTGTACTGAGATTGTTACATGTTCTCTTCTATTATAATATACAAAATAGTTGGGGGTTTTCAGCTATAAGCTTTCCCCATTACATATTGTGTTTATGTGCGCATGCGACTGTTTCTATTTCTGCATATTGATGATCGATTGTAGAAGAGGTTATGTGTTATACATGAATTCGAATTAATGTATGATCAGGATAACCTCAATGGATAAATCTTCATTATTCAGAAAATTTCTACATTGTATCAGAGCGAATTGATCATCGGGATCTATTACAGTGATTACAAATTTTATTTCGGTAGACAGAGTCTGTATCGGGCCAGGTAGCCTCTGGATCCATCCTTTCTCTGAAAGGTGATATATCCAGTAAATTCCCATACAGTCAATCTCTGTGCTAGAAATAATTTGTTCTCACAGATCCAGAAGTAGTTGAGTTTTTGAGTTTGGAATTCGAATTTTGCAGCAACTTGTTTTCTTGGTGCCGGAGTTGAAATGTCTTTCAACATTTTTCGACTCGAATATGCTCTTGAAGGAAGTTCGAATTATGTTGCATGGAAAGATCGGATGGAGGCGGTATTAGAAGATAATGGGCTGAAGGAGTTCGTAGATACGGATGTCCAAAAGCCTACTGATCCTGCTGAAGTTGAGGCTTGGCAAAAGAAGATGGCGAAATGTCGAAGGATTCTGTTGGAGGGCATGAAGGATCACATTGTATCCAGCCTGCATGGAAAAGCTTCTCCATATTTGATGTGGAAAGTGTTGACAGATCTATTCCAGAGAAAGAAAGACCAAAGGAAGCTGGTGCTCAAGGATAAACTCAGAAACATTAAGATGGAGAAAGGCGACAGTATCGCCAAATACCTCACGAATTTCACTCAATGTAGAGATGAGCTGGGAAGTGTGGGGGTGACTGTCGATGAAGAGGACTTGGTGGACCTGGCTCTCCTTGGTCTTCCGAAGAGTTGGCATTCCTATCAGGACTCTGTCAATGGTCGGGAGAAGTTGCCGGGATGGGAGCAACTTTGGTCGGATCTCATGCAAGAGGAGATAAGGCGGACTACCAGGGACGGATCTTCATCAAAGGCATATGATGAAGAAAATTGCGCTTTGGCTGCCAAAGCAAAGAAGGGGAAGAGAAAGAAAGCTTCTCAGTCTGGTGCGAAAGGCAAGAAGCAAGACATGTCCAAGGTGAAGTGTTTTCACTGTCACCAGCACGGACACTATGCCACAAATTGTCCGCAGAAGAAGAAAAATAAGAAGGCTGCTGGATCTACAGCGGGAGAGGCATTGGCCTCCCAGTTCGAACTGGATTTTTCACTGATCGCATGCTTGGTCTCAAGTGTGATGGGATTAGTATGGTTCTTGGACAGTGGTGTGTCATTTCACATGACAGGAGATCGGGATCTGTTTTCAGATCTAGAGGAAAAAGATCTTGGAGTGCACATCGAGATGGGCGATGATGGTAGATACAGTGCGACCAGTATCGGTACCATTTCCTTTGAGAGGGAGTCTGGTAAACCCTTCGTATTGAAGGAAGTATTACATGTTCCAGGATTGATGAAGAATCTGATCTCTGTGGCGATGTTGGAAGACAAGGGGTATGATGTGGTCTTCAGTGAAGGAAAAGCTTTCCTGCGCAGTAAGACAACTGGAGAGACCCGGAAGATAGGGGTTTGAGTCAAGAACCTTTATCAGTTGCAAGTAGATGGCTACGCAGCAATAGCAAGCAAGGCAGAAGGAGTGGTGAGTCGGGATGATGGCGAGTTGTGGCACAGGAGATTGGGCCACCTTCACCATGGAGCTTTGAAGATACTGCAGCAGATTTCTACTGGGCTTCCTAAGGGCACTCTTGCGCAGTCAGATCAGTGCAAGGGGTGTACTTTGGGGAAGTATGTGAAAGCCACCTTTCACGAGAAGGATAGTCGTGCCACGACGATCCTTGAGAGAGTTCACACAGATGTGTGTGGTCCTTTCTCTATAGCTTCGACAGCAAAGCACAAGTACTATGTGATCTTTGTTGATTATTTCTCTCAGAAGTGCTGGATCTTCTTCATGCAGAAGAAGAGCGAGACATATTCAAAGTTCTGTGAATTCAAGGCGCTAGTTGAGAAGGAATCGGGGAAGCATGTGAAGGCTCTTCGGAGCGACAATGGTGGTGAATTCATCTCTACTGAATTCAAAGACTTTTGCAGCGCAGAAGGGATTCGGAGAGAGCTCATCGCACCCCATAACCCACAGCAGAACGGGGTGGCTGAGCGGAAGAACAGAACGATCTTGGGTGCTGCACGGGCGATGTTGCATGATCAGGGCCTACCCCTTCACTTGTGGGCTGAGGCATGCAATACAGCAGTGTATGTGCAGAACCGTTGTCCTCACAAGGTTCTTGGCATGAGTACACCAGAGGAGGCTTATTCTGGCAAGAGGCCTGATATTTCCCATTTGCGGATTTTCGGATCTCCTGTCTACATGCATGTGACGGAGGATGCAAGAAGGAAGCTGGATCCAACTGCTGAAGTTGGAATATTTGTGGGGTACACTGATACACCTCATAACTATCGGGTGTATGTGCCAGACAGTCGCAAGACTGTTGTGCGACGGGATATAAAATTTCAGGAGGAGAAAGCCATGCAGTGTTCGCTTGAGAGGGAACTACACTTGCATGCAGATGAGGAGCTGTTAGTTCCTAAGGAGGAGCTTCCGGATGTGGATCAGCCACAAGAGGAGGTTCAGGAGGTGGAAGAAACCACCCAGGCAGCGCCAGCCATCAGAGGGCGCATGCGCACTACAGAAGCTGAGCGACTGGCTCGGGATGCAGAGAAGGTTGTAGGACCACCTACAGCACAGCGCAGACAGAGACAGTCACCGGATCGGTACACTGGATACATGGCTCTTGTGAGTCAATGTGTTGTGACGGAGCCATCCTCTTTTGAGGAAGCCATGGAGGAACCCGCATGGGTTGATGCCATGATCGAAGAATATGATTCGATCATCAGGAACAGTGCATGGGAGATTGTCCCAAGACCGGTTGGGAAATAAGTGGTGGGTTCGCGATGGATCTACAAGGTGAAGCAGGCGGCTGACGGGAGTGTGGAGAAGTACAAGGCGAGATTTGTCGCCCGTGGCTTCTCACAGATCGAGGGGATTGACTATGAGGAGACTTTTGCACCTGTAGCAAGGTACTCTTCCATACGGACGATCCTTGCTCTCTCAGCGCAGATGGGGTGGCACATTCATCAGATGGATGTGAAGACTGCGTTCCTCAACGGAGTCATTGAGGAAGAGGTGTACATAGAGTAGCCTGAAGGTTTCGAGATCTTCAGCAGTGAGTCGCATGTGTGCCGACTCAAGAGAGCACTGTACGGGCTGAAGCAAGCACCTCGTGCTTGGTACACTCGCATAGACAGCTACTTCACCGGGCTTGGATTCTCCAAGAGTGAGGCGGATCCTAACATGTACCAGATTGTGGTGGAGGGGAAGTTGTTGATCATCGTACTGTATGTAGATGATCTGATTTTGACTGGCGATGAGCAGTTGATACTTTCATGCAAGGAGGATCTTGCACGAGAGTTTGAGATGAAGGGCTTGGGCATCCTTCATTATTTCCTGGGATTGGAGATTTGGCAGCGCAGCGGAGGACTGTTTGTTTCTCAGGGCAAGTATGCTCGGGAGATTCTGGAGAGGTTCAACATGCAAGGCTGCAAGCCTGTTGACACTCCTCTTCCTGGTGGTTGGAGAAAGGAGGATGCTACTTCAGCGGAGGTAGTGGATGCCACTGTCTATCGACAGTTGGTGGGGTCGCTTATGTATCTGGTCAATACACGACCCGATATATGCTATGCTGTTAACCAGCTTTCGAAAGCTATGGTTAAGCCTACCAAGCTCTTCTGGAATGCAGGCAAGCATGTATTGCGTTATCTTAGTGGCACATCGGGATATGGTCTGTGGTACAGACAGGAGGTTGGAGCGAAGCTTAGCGGCTTCACTGATGCAGATTGGGCAGGGAGCCCAACGGACCGAAAGAGCACATCTGGAGGAGTTTTCAGTATCGGGTCGACAGCAGTTTCCTGGTACAGCAGGAAGCAAAGATCCGTGGCACTCAGTTTAGCAGAGGCCGAGTACATGGCAGCAAGCTTGGCTGCATGCGAGGCTATTTGGATGAGGAAGATCCTCGTCGGATTGTTTGGGTCGCACTTGGAGCCTACTGTGATTTATTGTGATAACCAGAGTTGCATTAAACTCTCGACTAATCCAGTATTTCATGATAGATCCAAACACATCGACATCAGGTACCATCATATCAGAGATTGTGTGCAGCGGAGAATCATGTTACTTTCATATATTCCCACAGAGGATCAGGATGCTGACATCTTGACGAAGGCGCTCACCAGGAGAAAATTCGAATTCCATAGAGGTAGGATAGGGGTTGCAGATAATCCATATCTTGTTGAGAGGGAGTGTTGAAAATGCAACAAGATGATGGAGCTTAGTGAAATGAAGTCGCCTTCACTAAGTGGGCCTGCAGGCTATTTTTGACGCAAAGTCTATTTTTAGACTATGTCTATTTTTAGACATATGGAGCATGGTCTAAGAGTTGCAGTATGCTATTCTTGGATGATTGGTCGAGTTGGTAAAAATAGATGGACCTCTATTTTTAGACATACAGGTCGAAGTCTATTTTTAGACTGCCTGTCTAAAAATAGGTCAGTCAAATATTATTAGCCCTTAATAATATTTGGACTATAAACTTCATTTTATCCTCTTGCAGCACTTCAGTTGGAGCTACGGATGTGGCCCATGCACCTGACAGAAGGAATTACGCTATTCCTAGGGGTTTGGTGAGCTCATGCATGGTTGACTTCAGTTAGAACTCAAGTGGCGGAGTTTGGTGGAGTTGATGAGACAGTTGGTGGAGTTGTGTTCGGGTTAACTTAGTTGAACTAGTTGTGTTTAGTTTAACTGGATAATACACTAGAGATGAGTGGGGTGAATTAAATATTATTTAATTCACTAAATATTAACTCATTATTCAACTAAAGAACACATCAGTTGACTGCAGTGCATGGACAGTTCAGTGAAGACCAGTGGAAGAGGTAGATGAAAGGGTGAGTTTGCTATTAGTTGCGACATGAGTTGTGCATGAGATTTGCACAAGCATTGGAGGAGATTTCCCATGAGGATTGCACAGTTGAAGCCAAGGAGATTCTAACTTGGATCTCTCATTGAACCAACTTGGATTGCGCAATAGAGGCAGGCAATTAGTGGATGAGTTTTGAACCTGTGACTTGTTCAAAACTGAGCTAGTTTGTGTGTAACTTTTGGAGACAGTACTGAGTACTTGTGAGGAGTATTGTACTAAGATTGTTACATGTTCTCTTCTATTATAATATACAAAATATCTGGGGGTTTTCAGCTATAAGCTTTCCCCATTACATATTGTGTTTATGTGCGCATGCGACTGTTTCTATTTCCGCATATTGATGATCAATTGTAGAAGAGGTTATGTGTTATGCATGAATTCGAATTAGTGTGTGACCAGGATAATCTTGGTGGATAAATCTTCAGTATTAATAAATTTCTACAATGAGATGGTGTTATGAAAAGTGCAATTTTCTTGGCTAAGAACCCTGCTTATCATTCAAAGACAAAGCACATTGATGTTCAATATCACTTTGTGAGATACATGGTTGAGGCTAAAAGGGTGTTGCTGGTAAAAGTGGACACTTTGAAGAATGTTGCAGATGCATTGACAAAGTCTGTGAGCACTCAAAAGTTCTCTTGGTGTAGAGAAACAATGGGTGTTGCAAAGCTGGGCTAATGACTCAGCTCTCCTGTGGCCCCCTGTGGAAAGAAAACAAAAAGTGGGAGAATGTTGGGTATGTGTTATATTCTTTCCACGACCAATCACACATGGGGGGGTCACAGGGGGGATGATAAACTCATTGCACGTTGCACCGAGCGCAGCAGGGGGGTCATAGGGGGGGCAGCAGCCCCCCTTGTTCGGGGTCCGGGGAAGTGCCCCGGGAAAAAAAAATTGGACCTTATTTTTCGGTGGGCGGACCTGCCCATGGTTTTGTGCATGGGTGTGCACATGGTTTTGGGGCATGATGGTTTTTGGCCCCTGGTATTTTGTAGATCCGGTCAAGGGAACTATGATTATGTTTTAATCCAGGGTTATTGAATTGGGGTTTATGTATGCTTCAGCATGTATATATATGTGTTGCAACACTAAAAGGGATATAATGAAAAATCAAGTTGGTCATCCTGATTTTGGATCTAGGGGAAAATATATGTATTTATCTGTTTTATGTTTTATGCTCTCGCTATTGTTTATTTTCTGTTTTAAGATTCATTTGCAGATAATTTTTGTACAAGGTTCAAACCTAAATTTTGCATATAGGTTTTGTAGAAATTTATAAACACAATAATGTATTTCTAGATTATCCTGATCTAACAAATTAATATTATATTAAATACAGAATCCTTCCACTTAATTCTTTGCTGAAATTAAATCGCCAATTGCAAAACACATATGAAGCAAAATCAATCGCACATAACAAGATGTTTTACCGAGAAACCTTAAAGCTAAAAACCACAACTATCATATATTATGTATATCAATGGAACATGTAACAATATCATACAAATATCATAGCATAGAGCTCTCAGTACAATCAACAATCGTCACACATTGTCATGCAGAAATTTTCATATCTATGCACCAATTTATTACCTCCTGACAGCCTGCCTCCACTGCGCAATCCCTGTTGAAGAAGAACCCTGAATGAATTCGACTTTTTCTTGCTTGTATTGCGCAATCCTCATAAGAATCTCCAATTTGTGTGTAGATGCATTAGGTATACTATAGTCTAGCGAATCCATCACCCTACTATCTCTCCACTAGGTCTGGGTCTCCACTAGATACGACATGCATGTAGTTAGCGTGTATTTCTTGAGTTGCAAGTAAGACACTTGTGAATTAATTAAATAATTAATTCTCTCATATATCACTAATTGTGTTAGGTTAACTAGCACAAGCGAGTTTAACTCCTTTGGTAGAGTTAAACTAAATAACAACTCACATAACTACTCTTTAATATTTACAACTTGCCCTGATAAGTTATAACGAAACCCTCCATGCATGAGTCTGTCACATACGAATTAAGTAATTCCTTCGACCTTACAGTGTGCCTCCCCATTCACTGAAATAAGTTCTCCAAGAGAATAAAGTTACTGTTTATTATCTTATTATTATTAAGGGCTAACAGTAATCGACATGCATTCTATTTTTAGATTTACGATCTATAAATAGACTTCACCCATCTTTTAAAAATAGAAACTCAGCTAAAGATAGAATTTTCTCAACCATCTAGAATCAGCCTCCTACTAATTTTAGAATATGCTCACCATTCTAAAAATAGACATACGCCTAAAAATAGCCTGTGTGGGCCCCACCTAGTTTAGGTGATTATTTTTCACTAGAATCAAGGAATGATGTTTCCGAATGCCAATTTCATTGTTTCTTGTTTGCAATCTTCAACAGGTTTGAAAGTAAAAAAACATTTCCTTACTGAATTTCACCATCCCATTAACAATGGAACAGATTAGGGTATTCAATAACTTTAATGAATCATCAATTCAATCCATTCCAAAATAGTTGAATCAAAGGAATGATGTTATGAGACAAAGGTGGTATATTTGGTCCTTATCGCCAATCAGATCGAACTACTTTATACAAGGAATATCCAGAGAAGTTGTTGAATTTGGCCATGCTTATAGGTGTTTATGTTCTAATGAGGAGCTAGATAAAATGAGAGAGGAAGCTACGTCGAAGAAGTTTCCACCAGTGTATACTGGCAAGTGGGTTTCAGCTACATATGAAGAAATTCAAGAAGAATTTCTTAAAGGGACACCATTTACATACCGTTTTAGAGTATTTAAAGAAGGAACACTAAAAATTAATGATATCATCCATGGTGAAGTTTCATGGGGTTTGGACACACATAATCTTGTCAATTGACTTGGAAGGTATCGAGCAAGTTGAGGTTTAAAAAATATGTTCCTAGAGAAGAAATGCCTCTGAGAACGACACCCATAACTAGCATACAACTGAGGAAAACTGCAATGGTTTACTCCTGTATATCCAAAATAGTGGAATTTATTCTATAAACAATATTCTAGCTAAAATTTGTTTAGATATTCAACATACACAATGCCCAAAATCTTAAATAAACTTCAATTTAAGCCCAATGAATCCCTTTTACTTAAAAATTTATGTCTTAGTTGGAATGAATGTGCCCCCAATTCCTTCTTTTTTCAGAATAGACATGTTAATCAGTGCAATTGGTGTGCTTAAAATGCAAGTAGCACATTTGAAAGAGATCGAGAAATTACCCACCCATGCAAGTCGATATACTGACCTTTTTTATTCTTATCTCGCCTTTGTTCGACCTATGTGGTTTGGTTGAAGAGAAACACAAAATCACCCCTAGCTTTAATACCTCTTCATCTTCCCCTATTATGCCACGCTCAAATAACTTGTGCACAGGCACACTCGAAATATTTTGGATATTTCTCTCAGCATACATAGAAACATACAAAACAAATAAAAGAAGAGACAGGGAGAGTGGATCTGATGTGTTTCAAACCCACAATATGTTGTATTATGACCTTGCGATCGGCTTTTTTGTGACCTCGTGACAAAGGAGAAGCCAAAAGATAATCCACCCACCAGGCGGCTCAATACCCTGAATCTCAGTTTTCTCGTCTCACTGATGATATAAATTTATGCTTGCTCTTAGAGGATCTTCCTCGGGAACTATTTATTTAATCGTAGTGTGGCTAATACCAAATAAGATAGTCATTTTCTACTGAGCCAGTAAATTTTCCCAAATAGTAGAAAATCGCTAAAAGTTGGCCATTTTTTCCTACGTAATGAGATGAGGCAGTGTTATGAGGGGCATCAGATCAGAGCCAATACTGCACAGAGATACTGTGAGAGGTGGAAAGTAAGAGGCCAAGCCACGGGAGGGATCCGAGCACTGAGACTTCCAAATTTTCTATGTGTATATCGTTGAGGCCAACTTCCAAATTGTCTCTGTGTATTATTGAGGGGAAGCTACTTGGAGGCGGTGTTTGACAGCATTTGAAAACACAGGAGGGAGAAAAAAAATTACACACTATAAATGGGAATACCCAACATAATGAGTGTGATTTTGGTTGGAATTACACCTAAAGGAGATGGAAGTGAGCATTTTCAACTGGTCTAGTGGACTAACGAGGATAGGGACTGGTTCAGTAATGCATGAGGAGCATTAGAATTCAGATATGACATACGCACAACCACAACTATGAGAGCCATTTCTACTTGACAGGGTTGGTGCAAAGGAACGTTATGTTAGGCCAGAGCTATCTCTGTGGGAAGTTGCAGCAGATACAATTTTGACATCTCAGAGAAATAACTACATAGAGCTAAATAACGCCAGACTCGAAGACAGGTTTGACACACTCATGAGAGTCATATTTCTGAGTAATACCAACTATGCTCTGATACCATGTTAAACACAAGCATGGTAGAGACAAGAATAGTAAATATAAGCATTCGATGCATCTATTTGATCGGAGGCTCAGTATTTAGCTCAAAAACGAAAGTGCTCAGAAATGCTCCAAACTAGAATGACCAAATAGAGCTCATCACTAGGATTCCAACGCAACTCGTTTCATCAAAATCTAAGTTCGTATGAGTAAGTTATGGTATGTTGTTTATTTTCTCAAACAGGTAAAAAAATGTGCAGAACAGTGACAGACTGATGACTTGGAAGTCCAGTCAGCACCTTAGGAATCTTCAGGGAATATTCTCTAGATTTCAGCTAGTGACACTGTGACAAGTTTCACAATCAGATTCATCAATGTTGCTTTCGAAAATTGAAATTTCCCTCCTAATCCTAAGTTTGAAATTTCTTCAATGGTGGATTATTATTTTAATGGTGATTTTTTAAGCCAATGGAGAAGGGCCACGTTGCGCAGCCGGAGGATGCCACGTGCCCTCCCCCATGGAAAGGTTGGATGACATATTAATTTCATACAAGTCTGAATCAAAGGTCGAACTCAAAGGCTTTGGCCGCATATATATTATTGCATACACTATTATACACCAAGGACAGAGTCAAATGTTATGGGTGCAACATATATCAACAAATATTTTTTATCCAAATACTAAGACCCAAAGGTCTGTTCAAAAAAAATGTATATGACCATGGAGGGGTAGAGGTCGAGGTCAACCCCGCGACCTCCCCCATAAAAGCGCCAGCACCAACTGTTACACCACTTACATGATCCTTGTAAACGATAGTCGTCCGCATATATTTGAATTGTGTCAGCATAGGAGTTGGGGTCTAGAGGGGTCTAGCCCTGCGAGCCAACCCCTCCCATATGTCCAAAGCACCATAACCATGGGCCACGCACTATTCATCGGCGGGAGTTTAAAGTTTTTAAACCTGTTTATTAAACACTAATCTGTGGTTTAGCCATGATAATCTGCAATCAACGATAAAACGTGTTTTGCACTAATCTGGTTGTTAACCACACTTTAATACTTGCTTATATTAGCTTATGTGTGTGCTTATATTAGCGGCGATTTTGGTGGAAACGCCAAATGCGGTGGAATCTCCACTTTTAGTGGAGTTAACTGGCAGACTTCTACTTTTAGTGGAGAAAAACTTGAAAAAAAATGGTTTTTCCATAACTAAGGTAATTTTCGACCAATTTTGGCTCATGAAGAGTCATTCTTGGTAGATTTTGATGTTTTAGAGCCATTGGAGTAGGTTTCATAGGCAACAGGAGACTGTAAAAAGAACTTTTTCACAATTGAAGCTAATACAAAGGCCCAAGATATGAAGTTAGACCAAGGAGATGTAGCCCGGGACGGGTGAACTCCTTCATCAAAAACGTGTATTTGACTTAGTTATGTGTGCTTGCTATGTTTTTATATGTTTTTTTCAGCATTTACTTTCCATGCTTTTATGTTCATGAAATACACTTAATCTCATCAAGTTTATTTAATTTTCAATCATAAGCACATGTATAACCCTTGTATAAGAAGCAAACCAAAGCAATTTCATGTTAAATATGAAACTTATATTAGCATAGCATTAACTAACAATCAATTTTAGGTTAAGTTGGTATCAGGGCACAAGGTTTCTAAAGGTTATTTGCTTGCTTTGCTTGAGATTGTGCAAGAAGGGTTTTAATAGTTGCAATTTTGTGATTCTTACAAGGTTGAAGTTGCAGAGAGGAGAAGGGAAGCTATTGGTTGTTAGTCCTACGATTAGGGCAAGAAGAAAGAGAGTTGAGAGAGCATCATCTTCATCCAAATTTCCATTCAAATTTGCACTTGAAGCACCTCAAGTTCTATCTCTAGCGGTTTAGATTGAAGAGGTACAAATTGCACAAGAAGCTAAAGTGATTGAAGAGGTACAATCATCAGAAGTTGATCTTGAATCCTCAGCCATTATGTCAGGTGTTGGAGAGACTCATGGAAATTTAGAAGAATGATATGTCAATATATACTTCAAGGACATTCAAAGAATGGTTAAAATCATGTTTGATGCATTCATTGTAAAAAGTGCAGGAAAAGGTTCTAAGCCTCCACACGAAGAAGGATCTTCAGATGGTAAGAAGGATGAAGAGAAGATTTTGAAAGTTAGTGGAGTAAATCCACCTCCATCTCCACCATCCTCATCCTCATCATCTTCAACAACATATTCATCTTCCACTTCCACCACAAAAACCACCCACTCATTCAAAAATCCCAAAAGGAAAAACTCCATTACTCAAGTTGGACATCAAGTTTGAACTTCCCATGTCAAATGGTGAGGTAAATGCAGAGAAGTTAGAAAATTGGATCCATCAATTGGAAGTATACTGCAGAATTCAAAATCTACAAGAGGACGACATAAATATCCAGTTGGCTTCATTAAGGCTAGAAGGAGCAGCACTAGTTTGGTGGGAGGCAAAGACTCAAGAGGAAATGTGAATTCATAGTAAGATATCCATTTCTTGGGTTGAATTAATTTCTTCCATTAAAAGACAGTTTTATATATTAACCTATATGAAAAAAGCAATAATTAGTTGGCAAAAATTTAGGCAACTCAAAGTCCAAATTGTTCAACAGTACACCCAGGAGTTTAGAAAGAGGGCTTTGTTGTTAGGAGTAAACTTGAATTCACAAGAAACACCCTTGAAATACATTGGGGGTTTACATTCCTACTTGAAACATGTTATCCTTATGTCTAACCCAAACAACTTATATGAAGTATGACTCCAAGCCATGCATCTTAAAGCAAGGGGAAATAACATTCAGGAAGAGGGTAGTAAGAAGAATCCATTCAAGGGTAAGGGAAAAGAGAAGGGAGGAAAATGGAAGGGAAAGAAAAATGCAAGCATCAAGAAAGAAGGGGAGAAAAATACATGCAAAAATTTTTCCCAATATGGGCATGATGAAGCCCACTGTTGGAAACTACATCCTAAACTAAGGCCTAAGAAACCAAATAACAAAGAGAAACAAAAGATGACTGCCACCGCAGAACAAGATCTTGGATCCAATTTCGGAGACGAGACCAAGATTGTAGCCATGGTTAACAAAGGAAAGGAAGCCATAGCAAGTACTAGTTCCTCAAATAGTCACAAAAACACTCCAAATGAAGACACAAGGATAGAATTGTTCCATGTTAGAGTGATTTCAAATCATACAAAGATTGATGCATTGTTTGACAGTGGGTCACAAGCAAACCTGATTTCAGAAGAATTGGTCAAAAAGCTTAACCTTGAAACTGTACCACATCATAAACCATACCCTTTGGGTTGGATAGTTAAGAATGCCAATTTACAGGTTACAAGGAAATGCATATTTCGATTTGCCATTACTACAAACTTTTTTTATGAAGTCGAGTTAGATGTGGTTCCACTTGACATTTCTGGGATTATCTTGGGAATTCCATATTTGTATGACGATAAAGCAGTGTTTTATCGCCATGAGAAAAAATATCATTTTCTTAAGGATGGGGTGGAGTATATTGTGAGAGCTTATCGCAAAAAACTAAATATTTCTTTAGTTAATGCAGGGGAAATGAAGAGGCTAGTTAATGCAAGTAAAACTTTTGTGCTTCTAATGATCAAGAAAAAGGATGATGTTGACTATGAATCATTTTAAGGATGTGATGACAAATTACAATCTGATTTTTTTGAAGTGGTAAGTCAGCATGGCGAGATGTTTCAAGAACCAAATGGGTTACCTCCCAAGAGGGGAATTCAGCATGAGATTTAGCTACGGAGGGATGTTCCACTTCCAAACATTGGTATGTATCACATGTCAATTATGGAGAGTTTAGAAATCAAGAAGAAAATCCAAGAGTTGTTGAACAAAGGTATCATACACCCATATAATTTTCCATGTGGTTCACCAATTATTTTTGTACCAATGAAGGACGGGACTTGGAGCATGTGCATAAATTTCCATGCACTGAATAAAATCATGGTAAAGAATCGCTACCCACTCCCACGCATTGATGATCTTCTAGATCAGTTAAAGTATGAAAGATATTTCACTAAGTTAGAATTATGAAGTGGTTATCATCAAGTTAGAATAGTTGAGGAGGATATTTGGAAAATTGCATTTAAAACTAGACAAGGATTGTTTGAGTGGCTAGTTATGCCATTCGGTCTAGCAAATTCTCCAGCTACTTTCATAAGAGTCATGAATGATGTAATAAGACCATTTATATATGAATTCGTCATTTTTTACTTATATGAAATACATATATTTAGAAAATCAAGAGATGAATATGTCATGCATGTGAACAAGGTACTTGATGTCTTGAAAAAAAGAGAAATTATTTTTAAAGATGTTGAAGTGTGAGTTTGGAAAGACTTCTTTAGTGTATTTGGGACACATTGTTGGAGGAGGTGAGTTGAAAATAGACCCTTCCAAAGTAGAGGTCATTCTGAATTGGCCCAAGCCCAATACAGTTATAGAGTTAAGAAGCTTTCTTGGGGCAACACAGTATTGGAGGAAATTCATTGCTAATTTTTCTTCCATTGCAGCTCTGTTACATGCATTGACAAGTGTCAAGAAAGTATTCCATTGGGGAGATATGCAGCAAAAATCATTTGATTCTTTAAATCAAAATATAAGTCAGCACCGGTATTGGCTCTTCTGGATCATCGACAGCCATTTTAGATCCAAACAGATGCAAGTGATTATGTTATGAGTTCTCATGCAGCATGGTAAGCATGTTTCATTTCATTCTGAAATTTTTAATGGAGTTGTGACTAACGATCCCACCTATGACAAAGATTTATATGCATTGGTATAAAGCGTAAAGAAATGGAAGCATTATTCGATGGGGAAAGAGACCATTATCCATTCTGACCATCAGCCTTTGCAGTACTTACAATCAAAATCAAAGTTGTAGCAATCAAGACATTTCAGATGGATGGGATTTATACAACAATTTCATTTGGTTATCAAGTATAAAAAGGGAATCTACAATAAGGTAGTTGATATTTTGTCCAGGCCTATTGTAAATTCATCTATTATACTCAAGCACAATTCAATTATGCATGAAAGTTACATTGAACATTATGCATATGATAGTGAATCTCAAGATGTGTATGAAATCTTGAGTCAAGGAAACCAAAATGAAGAGTTAGATTATCATGTGCATAATAGTTTATTGTATCACTTGGGCAAGTAATGTATACCACTAGGAGAAAGAAATAGTATCATAAGGGAGGCACACACTTCATTGATTGCTAGACATTTCAGTGTAGGCAAGACAGTAACGAATCTCCAAAGGTATTGTTATTGGTCACACATGATTGATAGTGTATCTCATTTTATTAGAGGATGTTCTTTATGTGCAATAAGTAAGCTTAGTACTAGGAAACTTGGATTGTACACTCCACTTCCGGTTCCTTCACATCCTTGGGAGAGTATCTCAATGGATTTTGTAGGTGGTCCTTCACTGTCAAGGAAAGGTCATGATTACTTGTATTTTGCGGTAGATAGGTTCAGCAAAATGTGTGTTTTGATGCCATGTAAGAAAAAAATTACAGTTGAACAAAGCGCTAATATTTTCTTTAAAAATGTGTGGGCTCATTTTGGTCTTCCTACTTCTATTGTAAGTGATCAAGATTCCCAGTTTGCTGGGAATTTTTGGTCAAAATTATGGGACATGATGGACACAAAGTTGAAGAAGAGTATAACGTTTCATCTGCAAACAGATGGTCAGACCGAGGTGGTAAACAGGACAGTCATTCATATTCTTAGAGGCTATTGTAGCAAAAATTCCAAGTTCTGGTATGAACAGTTGCATTACATTCAACATGCATACAACAAGGCAAAGCATTCTTCTACAAACACATCGTCATTTGAGGCATGTCTTGGGTACTTGCCAAGATCGCCTTTGGACTTCATCTTTGAGAAATATTTTTCTATAGATGGTCATAGTGACATAGATAAAGCAAGGAAGTTCATTAAGAAAATTCAGTTGGTACATCACACACTGCAAGAAAAAATTGAAAAGAGTCAAAGCAACTACAGGGCAAGGCATGATAAACACCGTGTTGATCACAAATTCCAGGTTGGAGATGAATTTTGGTTATATATTAGCAAAGAAAGATTTCAAGGGGAAGGTAAAAAGCTCAAGCCAATCCATTATGGTCCATTTAAAATTCTTTAAAAGATTGGTACTAATGCATTTAAGCTAGATTTTCCTCCTTATATGCAAATATATTATGTAGTTAATGTTGAGAATTTGAGATTGTTTGAGCCTCCTTGATTGATGATCAAAGAGAGCATGTTCAGCTGCCATCAATAGATGATTTCTCGCCAGAATATCTTGATGAAATTCAGCAAGATCTCATACTTGATAGAAGAACCAGAACTTCAAGGAGAGGGAATGTCGAATACCTTAGAGTGGGACTCAAGGGACAAAATCCTTCAAAGGCCAAATGGATGGAGATTGAAAGGGTGAGGGAGTTGTACCCTCACCTGTTGAATAATTAATAGTATCTTTATGGGTCCAAAAGGCTTCTAGTGGGGGGGAATGATCAAAGACTTAGTATTTAGCTCGAAAATTAATGTTCTCATAAATGCTCCAAACCAAAACGACCGGATAGAGCTCATCACTAGGATTCCAATGCAACTCGTTTCATCAAAATCTGAGTTCGTATGAGCAAGTTATGGTCTGTTGTTCGTTTTCTCAAATAGATAAAAAATGTGCAGAATAATGACATATTGATGACTTGGCAGTCCAGTTAGCATCTCAGGAATATTCTCCAAATTTTAGCTAGTCACACAGTGACATGTGTCACAATCAGATTCACCAATGTTGCTTTGGGAAATTGAAGTTGTCCTCCTAATCCTAAGTTTGAAATTTCTTCTATGGTGGATTATTATTTTAATAGTGAATTTTTAGGCCAATGAATTTTTAGGCCAATCGAAGGTCCAACTCAAAGGCTTTGGGCACATATATATTATTGCATACATTATTATACACCAAGGACGGAGTCAAATGTTATGGGCGCAACATATATCAACAAATATTTTTTATCCAAAGTCTAAGACAAAGGTCTGTTCAACAAAATTTATATGACCGCGGAGGGGTGGAGGTCCGGTCGACCCCGCAACCTCCCCCATACAAATACAAGCGCCAGTCGTTACACCACTCACATGGTCCTTGTAAACCATAGTCATTCGCATATATTTGAATTGTGTCAGCGCGAGAGTTGGGGTCTGGAGGGGCCAACCCCCTCCCATATGTCCTAAGCGCCATGACCATGGACTAGGCATTATTCATCAACAGGATTTTAAAGTTGTTAAACGTGTTTATTAAACACTAATCTGTGGTTTAGTCACGATAATCCGCAATCAACAATAAAACGTGCTTTGCGCTAATCCAGTTGTGAACCACACTTAATACTTGCTTATCTTAACTTAAGCGTGTGCTTATCTTAGCGGCGAGTTTGGTGGAACCTTCAAATGTGGCAGAATCTCCACTTTTAGTGGAGTTAACTGGCAAACTTCCAGTTTTAGTGGAGAAAAACTAGGAAAAAATGGTTTTTCCATAACTGAGGCAATTTTCGACCAATTTTGGCTCAAGAAGAGTCATTCTTGGTAGATTTTGATGTTTTGGAGCCATTGGAGCAGGCTACAATGGCAACAGGAGACTATAAATAGAAATATTTCACAATTTAAGATAATACAAAGGCCCAAGCTATGAAGCTAGACCAAGGAGATGTAACCTAGGAGGGGTGAACTCCTTCATCAAAAACATGTGTATTTGACTCAGTTATTTGTGCTTGTTGTGTTTTTATATGTTGTTGTTCAGAATTTAGTTTCCATGCTTTTATGTTCATGAAATACACTTAATATCATCAATTTTATTGAAATGTCAATCATAAGCACATGTATAAACCCTTGTATAAGAATCAAACCAAAGCACTTTCATGTTAAATCTGAAATTGATATTAGCATAGCATTAATTAACAATCAATTTCAGATCACTATTATTCACAATGATACATATTTATCATACATTGGAGTGACCCTTAGATTCATCTTCCAAGGCTCTTGGCCTCCTCTTTATTGTTCAACTCCCGCACTAACCCTAGGAGGATTAGGTGTCCAACAATTTTCTATTAAGAATTGGTGCCTTCAGTGCAATTAATGGCACCAATTTGTATAATATAATACGTGCGCCACTATTGTCCACAGGGTCTTGGATAGATCGTGATTGGATGCTATGTTAATACACTCCTTGATGTGAAGTCACTGGTTCAATTCCCCACCCCAATCGAGGTGATATATTGGACATGTTGAAGATGTAGTCCTGCCAAGCTTACAAAAAAAAAATAAGCGCACCACTATTTTTAAATTAAAAACCCCAAAACGATGCACCATATTGTTTATGCATGCGAAGTTAAACATACCTGATTTATCGTTTGATTGTCGTAGAGTATAACTTCTTAGACTAGGAAAAAATAAATTTCATTACGACATTTTTAAATGTAACCCTTTTCGGTGTTATGGGGTAAAACTCACTAATTATTATATTTACTTAAACATTGTTATTTTCTATTTCTATTTAAAAAAAAAAAAACAAAAAAAAAATCTATGATGTGACATATTTTTATGCCTTCGGGGCGTTCTTCTTTATGTTGCTTTTTTGAGGCATCATGAAAGTGTACGGACTAAGAAGAATAATTTCACGAATGACATTTTTTTTTATTGGAGAAGTACCCATACTCCCTACCTAGGTTCAAATTATTCTTATGACATGTTGTTCCTTCATGGGCTAATAAGGGCTTTCAAGGCACCAACAATCTCACTCTCACTTAAGTGCTTACGGGCCAAACAAAATATTTTCAAAAAAAATTAATCTCAAGGGGTTATCTCAATTTGTTGTCACCAATGTTGTCAAGAATTTGGCTATTTTTTTCTAGTAGGTGCTCAGTTTGAATCCCCCTTAGGTGAGGCATGTTGTTTCTCAAACTCTTCGTAAGGGAAATTAATTGATCCTAAATACATGAACCAAGGAGAAACTACTAGGTAATAACATGTTATCACCTTAGTGGCCTTGCCTCTCACTTTAAGTTCTTAGAACAAGTTCTAAAACCTATGATGGAATCCATACAAATAGATAAAATAGGTTAGGGATGCCTTAGATATGAAAAAGGAAAAATACCCAGCTCAACTGAATGTAGGAAAACTCACCCAACCCTAATGGAAACATCCCAAAGAAATGTCAACAATAACATATGTGCCTTCAGAAATCAATGTTCATAGGCCACAATGGATGCTTAGTTAGTGCAATGAAATCTTTCTTACTCTAATATTCATTTATTCATGTAGGTCTCTCAATGAAGGTGTTACTACAATGGTTAGAGTACACGTGGAAGAGATTGTTCATAGTCCATTCATAGAGTGCTTGCACTTACAGAACCATCCTAAACTTGAATGATAAATATTTGACTTTGGCATAACACAATTGTAGGTCACGTGTTTGAGGTGGGATTGAAACCTACAATTGTTGATGAGATACTTGATACCCAATCAATCATCCCCCAAAACATAACCCTAATGCCAATATATAAATTGGAGAGGAGGATGTATGTGATACTTTGACATTAGGGTGTTATGCAATATGCTTGTAAACAAAAATTCCACATTTTCATTCTAACAATATCAATTAATTGAATGACAACTAATTTCAACCTTGCATTATATCATCAGTGGTTTCAACTAATCACATAGTCTCTCCTTTTATGAGAGCACTTGCACACTAACATTGTATCATTTTAATTCTATTTACTTATACCATCATGCGCAAATTCACTGAATAGCATTGGGAAATATAAGAAGATGAGGTAGGGGTGATGAAATACCATGCAGTTTCAATGTCCAAGTCCATGTGACAAAAGCGGGATTAGGGTTTTGTGCCCTAGAACCCAATTTTAGCTTAAAAGCACGTAAAATTGTGGTAGAGATCATCCAATATTCAATCATATGCACAAACACCCAGATCAAATCCATGAGCTTGTTCCCCTTAATCGTACACTTAGGTTCTTTCAAAGATAACAATGTGAAATATTTAGAAGGTTGAGGCCTATGCAATGAAATCTAGTTGACTTATGAATGGAAAAACACTTGGAAAGTAGTCATATCATTGGGCACAGTTTACCTAACCTTTAAAACACAACAAACCAGACTACCCTTCAAAATACAACAAATGAGACTAGGAGGTGAGAAACCAAGAGATATGGGCATAGAGATGGAACGATCATCGCAAAACTGATCTTTTGTTGATGTTGAGTCTACTTAAACGATTAGGTCATTGATAAGGTCATAATAATGTAACTCACAGAGCAAGTATACACAAGGTTATTAAAATATTCTAGGATGGGTGAGCCTAACCCTAAAGAGAACAAGATACAATCATATTCAATAAAGAACAATTTGTAATGCAATTCAAACATGCTTGAATAAAACATTTTAACACCAAGATCCAATATGATGATCTTATTTCAAACTTAGATCAATGATGCATTAAAAAACTCTAATATGGAAAAGGGTAAATATTTTATTTGTTCATATTTTCTTATTTGTTTTTGGTATTCACCAACATGAAATAAGAACTAGTACTCAACAAACAAATACATCGAGAAAAATAAGAAATACATCACATCAAAACTTTAAAAGTTGATGGTTATTTTTTCGATTTTTTTTGTTAAACATGAGTGAATTAAATTAAATGAGCACTTTAACTAATCAGAACAATAGCTACATTTAAGAACATATAAGAAACTAATTTTGGGTTATTTTAGGGTGTGCGGTGGGAAAGAGAAGACCAGTCCTTGGGTTATGGGGTCACAGTGAAGAGGGTTTTGAACGATTTCTTGAAGGTTCGTGATGGATTAGTCTTGCAAGTAATGTGAGGATCACATGTTAAATGCCACTCAAGGAGAAGGGAAGGGTTATTGAGATTAATATATGGGGTGGTATTATTTAGTATCACGCCTAGGTGCATAGGGGTAAACTCAAAGGAAGGGAGATGTAAGAGATCCAACAAAATACATCAGATAGAAATTTAGATCCTAATTACATACAATAATCAAGGTAGATATGGATGAAGACCACAACCTAGTTTGTCACTCTTGTAGAGCAATATGCCCTTCTTGGGCCACAACTATAGCTTTTTCCTCAACATAGACATAAGAAACACTTTGTTTCAAGCCCTTTGTAAAATGATAATACCCATAAAAACAATAAAGATGCACTCAATATGTGTCAAAAAAATGTGTCATTATTCTCCCCCCAATTTGCAAATCATAAGACTACTTTCTTATATAGATTTATATTCTCATTACAATATAAATGATCATAACATGCAACTCAAACAATGAGTTCTCAAACGATAAGCCAAATATAACTTAAAATTACCACCCCTTCTAAGATCGACAAGAGGGTTTTACAAATTTAAAATATAAATTCCCTTAAAAAAAGGTCTACATTATAAAACATCAACATCTACAAAGAATTCCTCCTCAAATTAGTGATTTAGATGAGCTAAATGTATAAATTGATTGTCGGGACTAGCTTTGGCATATTCAAATCTTCTTCAATGTTGTCACTAATGAGAGTTGAAGTGTCCAATAAACTTGTTGATGTGGTATTCTTCTTACAATTATTGTTCATTGAGATACTCATTTAAAATAGTTATGAATAGTTACTTATAGTTATTAGGTAATGCAAACCTCAAAAAGTCCTGTAAACATAACATAACTAAAATTAATTTGTTGAAATTCCTGAGTCTACCATTACACACAATCATGACCTTCACACATGAAATTATAATCAAGGACAAAGTTTGTTTCCCAAGATTCTAAGCTATGGTATGCTAGATGGAAGTTTATGGTAGGGAATGAAAGGGGAAAACCTTCATGACATGACCCTCCAACTACTTTCATTTATGTCTATCTTTAGCTAGGATTTTATCAATAATCTTTCAAAGTATTGAGTGGTGATTACTTGGCTCTTAATTTTATTACCCCTTTGTTTAATTCATAAAGTGTTCTCTTACATTTGAACACATCCCTTTTATTTTGATATTCTTTAGATAATCTAGGTACATCCCTTTCATTTAGATATTCTTTAGACAACCATGGATTTAGAGGGATATCCTTATACGAGGTGGCACTTTTCTCAATCTTAAATTATTTGACACACATATTCACCTCTTTTACCCCTTTATATATTCTTAAGACGATTCTGGATTTTCAAATTGACTTAGGCTTTAGCAATTCATGCCTTCATTTCGCGCATAGAGCTTTTATGGATGACATCAAGAAACCAAGCATGAAGGAGTGTTAGTCCTTTCTCATGAAATAAATGGAGGTGAATAGAAAATAATGGAAAATGTTATGTATCAGGGGACATGGAGCATTACCCTGGGAAGTCACCTATAGGACACCCTAACCATGGGAAATATCCCACTTTACAAACCAAACTATGTGTAATCATGGTATGGAAAGAGAAGTAGTAGATTTGGTACCATGAAATGTTGATAAGTCTTATTGATGCAAGCATCACCATGATCATACACTTATAACCATAACACCATCCAACTACTTGTACAACTATCAATCCTTTCTCTGCTTTCTGATTCGGGGAAGTCATTTGATTTACCATGGTTGTGTTGGCACCAGTGTGAAAATAAAATGAAACAGTATGTTTGTATGAGTGAAAGTCACATTTAGGCAAGAGAGAGCTCAAGCATATTAATACCATACACCCATGGGGGTGCTCCTTCAAGTGGTTACCCCTTTTGAGAATTCTATAGGGAAATGATTATAATTAGATCTCTTTATTTAAAATTGCTTGTGATTTCCTTTTAATTATTAGCTTTGTTACTTATTATTATGAGGTTGAATCATCAAATAGCTACAAAAACAAGAAGAACAAGAACACATAATATAGGTTGCAAGCCAAGGCCAAAACCTCTCCTCTTTAAAGGAAAACCCGTAAATCTCTTCTCTTCCTTATAGATTCTTCAATTAACGAATTCCATGATCTTAAGACTGAGACCAATACCCTCCAATACCATTACCAAACTCTTTGGATGATGTGACAACTTCAATCTAGTCAAAACTAGTCAAATCTATTCGAACGGCACTTCTTCGACCTCCTACTGTAAGTTTCTCGGCCTCCTACCGTATATCTGAAATTTTGGCCTCCCTGCAATTGCAGTTTCCACACATGTGAGCTTTGATCTTCCTATAGAGCCTTTCCTTGACCTTACTTGCCTTTCTGGCAACCTGGCGGAGCTTGTGGATGACTTCATGCATAAGGCTCCCTGTCACATGCCAATGTTGCATTTGAGTAAAAGCATGGTGTAGGGAAGTTTGGTGTGTCATGGTTGAGTAAAAGCAAAGTTATAAGAGGATCATAGGTCATTAGATTAAGATATTTTGTATTTGAAGTGATAATGATCATGACTTTTAGTCTTTTTTTTTATCATTTCGGTAAGGAATTGTAGAAACAATAGTAAGTTTTCATTTTTTTAGTTTGTTTTGATCCTCTTCATGGATCGAGGTGCATAATATTTGCCAAAAAGCTTGAGTAGCGAAATTTTGGTGTCATAGTGCACCACTCAATCCATGAAGAAGGATCATAACATATTTGCTAAAATGATGAAAATAATGAATATTATCACTATTCTAAATAAAAAGTATGTAACGATTGTCCAATCTTATCAATTTTAGCCATTTTTCTTGTAATCACTAAAGGTAATCAGCTTGATGAATTAAATTTTAACAGCTGCGCATTAGTTGTTGATTTGGCGATCTGAGGTAGTTGACACCTACCGCATGTTAATCGCTTCAATTTTTGACAATACGCGTAAATC